>MU228540.1:1388739-1406617 GCA_018584345.1 Thuja plicata
ATGACCCCTTTTGACACATTGGAACAGTCAAGTGTGTCCCAAAGGGTCGTATGACCTCTTGGGACACACTTGAGATGTCCAATGTGTCAAAAGCGGTCATGAGGACTTCATAAGGGTCCTAGTATGCCTTATTAGGCGTTAGGACCCCTAGGAAGTCCCCATGACCCCTTTCAACACATTGAAATAATGAAGCGTGTCCCAAGGGGTCCTACAACCTCTTGGGGCACACTTGAGCATTCCATTGTGTTGAAAGGAGTCATAGGCACTTCCTAAGGGTCCTAGTACACCTTATCATGTATTAGGACCCCTAGGAAGTCCCCATGACCCCTTTCAAAACATTTCAACACTCAAGTGTGTCCCAAGAGATCATAGGACCTCTTGGGAACAACTTGAGCATTCTAACGTGTCGAAATCGGTCATGGGGACTTCCAAGGGGTCCTAGTACACCTTATCACATGTTAGGAACCCTAGGAAGTCTCTATGACCCCTTTCAACATATTGTAACACTCAAGTGTGTCCCAAGCGGTCGTAGGACCCCTAGGGACACAACTGAGTGTTGCAATGTGTTCTTGGGGGTCATAGAGGGACCTAAGGGGTCCTAGTACACTTTATCATGCATAGGACCCCTAGGAAGTCCCCATGACCCCTTTCGACACATTGGAACACTCAATTGTGTCCCAAGGGGTCCTAAAACCCCTTGGGACACAATTGAGTATTCTAATGTGTCAAAAGGGGTCATAGGGACTTCCTAGGGGTCCTAGTATGCCTTATTTGATGACATTAAGTTTTTCCATTAGTATACTTAAAGTGAAAAACATGATAAAGGTCATCGGTATGGACATAACCGACAGACAACAAGCATACTCAAAGAGATGAAAATGTCTATCATGAAAATGCTAAGTATAGAATTGCCCGACGAACACTAACAAGAGTTCAACTAACGGTAAAGCATATGGACATCACCAATAGTACAGTTTTGTGAACATCACCGATAGAGAAAAAAAGGCAAGAACCCGATGAACAATTCTATTAAGGGACATCGACGGAGTAGAAAACTGACAAAGAAAAGAATGAAAGAAAACCGACAGACTGATAGAGCAACCCGACCATCACAACCGACAGTCAGTTACATAACCTGCAAAAAGTGGATCTGACTTTACACGTCACATAAAACATTGTAATTCTATTTATAGAGTTTTTATTTGTTTTAAAACTTTACTTGAGGGTCAAGAAAGCATATTGTAAATTTTTTAAAGCATCCTAACGGATTTAAAACATAACTAACTAAAGATCAAGGTCAAGTTGTAAACCTTGGATCTAGAGTTAATCTAAAAAGCGTGAATCAAGAATAGAGCTAGAAACTAGTATAAATAGATGTCCAATCATTTGTAATAGAAGAGACTTGTATTAAGTTGATAAATGATTGTAGCCATGGAGAGCATCTAAGTAGAAGATAATTCATGCAAAGTTCAGAAATAGATTATATCAGTTATCAAGAACAGATACAAGACTACCGACGAGTAGAGATAAGGTATTATTCAAATCACTCAAGGTGATTACATATACATTGTAAGATTTATAGGATCTGTTATTAGCAATTAGAGATTGCATATACTATCAGATCAACATTTATATTGTAGTTGCATTCTAACAAGTGCATCACAATAGAAATCCTTTTGTAGAAGATGGACTTAACAGTTCTTTGATAAATCTCTTAACAGAGTGCACACCTAACGGTGCTTCTAAAGATTCAAATAAAGTAGAACCTAATAGGTCTCCACTATAATACTCCTAACAGGGTAGATCATCAGAAGTGATCAAATTGTAAGCCTTAATCGACTCTCTTCTTATCTGCAGATAGTGAGGTTTTGTGGGTAGACATCCCCATCGCAGTTTTTACTTCCTAGCAAGAGTTTTCTGCGATATCATATCTTGTGTAATATGTTATTTTTTTTCATGAATGTTTCTTGAATGTTTACACATGCAAAGAACTTATATTATGATTTCACATACATAAAGAAAGATAAACATATAGATAGGAATATACAAATCTGATGACACAAAGGTTAATGGGCGAACCACATAAAAAGTTTTAGAGGTACTAATTCACCCCTCCCCTCTCAGTACAACATTCCAATAATTTCATCAATTGGTATCAGAGATAAGTCTCTTTCTTGAAAAGCTTAAAGACTTAAGAGAAAAGGTCCAGACAATGCAAAAGTACAAACTGGACAAGACTATTGAGAATGAGAAGTTACAAATTTAGATTTACTATGAGCAGTATAAAGAGGCGAGAGTAAGCATGAGGAAGTTTCTTGATGAAAGAAAGATCATGGAAACTAGGCTCAATGATAAAGATCATCAAGAAGAGGAGATTCTAGATTACTTCAACACAGCTGAATCATCAACAAGCAAAGCATCAAACAAATCAGTAGAAGAGATCACAAGTCTACAAGAAGTCAATCTACATCTGACAGAGCAAATCAAAATGCTGCAAATTGGTCAAGAGACTCAGATGGTAAAAATTATTGATGTCATGAATGATTCAAGGAAAGATGAATTAGAGAGAACATTGGCTATTAAAGATAGGAGGAAAATTAAAGAGAAGCTACAAGAAAAAGAATTAGAGATTCAAAGACTTACTGATCATCACCACGAGATTACTAGCCAGATTATTCTTATGAGTCAAGAGGCAAACAGACTAAATACTAAAATCATTGAAAGAATACAGATCATCAGTGAGCTAAGGGAAGAAAATGAGAACCTAAAGCATGAAGTCAAAATTTAGAATCAGCACAATGAATTGATCAAGAAAGCTGAAGATAGCAATAAAAGAATGGATGTTTTCCTTGACGAACAAAGAAGAGTCAACAACTACACAGGAATAGGGTACACCAACAATGGAGAATCATGTAATCAATCAGATCAAAGGAATGTTTATGCAACTCTAAGAACCAAGAGCTTTTCATGCAATCACTGTGGAAAACCAGGCCACACCTCAAACATTTCCAGAAATAAAATGAAAGGTATTCCTCAATCACAATCTACTTTCATTGGTAATTGTTATAAATGTCACAAGATAGGACACAAGGCATTTGAATGCAGATCCAAGGTGACAAATCCAAGGAAGGAAACCTACATGGACAAGTACTGTCCTACCTGCAAAATGAATGGACATACATATCGGGAGTGTTGGAAAAAGAATAAGAAAGCTTGGACACCAAAAGAACCTGATAATGGCTATAAACTGACAACAGTCGGTAACTCATATGTTTGGGACTATAACACATGGGTAAATTGCACAGCATGTGGAAGCTTTGGTCATATATCTGCCAACTGTATGAGAAAATGGACTAGAAGACCAAGAGGATGGTTCAATCCAGGTATGGCATGTTTACATTGTCATAAGGTTGGACATGTGATAAAAGATTGCAAAGACTAACTGATAGAAACAAGCACTTATCCCAATAGAAACACCATTGATGACATCAAGAAGATGAGAAA
Organism: Thuja plicata; assembly: GCA_018584345.1. Taxonomy (NCBI): domain Eukaryota; kingdom Viridiplantae; phylum Streptophyta; class Pinopsida; order Cupressales; family Cupressaceae; genus Thuja; species Thuja plicata. The sequence goes on from MU228540.1 coordinate 1,392,244, forward strand.
CAAGATGTGGGTAAAAGCCACAAACACTGAAGGTGCTGGAACAAGCAATACAAATGATGAAACCCCATCCAATGGATCTGGTGGCATCACCATTTCCAACTAAGTTGCACAAGTAAGTGTGGAACTATATTATGACAAGTTATATTATGCATCGGTTCCATTAAATATTGATCACATAGACAAATTAGCATTATTGAAGAATGCACTATATTGTTACTTGTAATATTATTTGAAAAACAACCATTGGTTAATGGGTACAAATTAGCATCAGTGAACACACACAGAAAATTTGACATTACTTACCGAAATTTATCAGTCATTACACAAAAGCCAAGTCACTAAGTGTAAACTGATGGAGATCAGTGATCCTTGAGCCGACAGAAGTTGTCATCGCCATTTTACCAACAATCATCGGTGAAGTCACCAAAGCTGCTAGCAACCCCGACACTTTGCGCCTACACCAAAATTTTTATTTATGCCTCAACCAACAAACTCAGTCTTTGTATACCAATGAGTTTTTGGGCATTAATGACAACTTAGGAAACACAAGTTATAAAAGCATGACGGAAGAACTCATTTTGCACCCGCGATTTTTGAGAAACCAAGCAGAGCTAAGCAGAGTGATTGAAGAGAAGATTAAAGTGCAACCTCAACTAGATTTTAACACAACTCCAAGGTCATGAGAAATCACATAGATTCAGTAAGTAACTACAATCACCAACCACACAGTTTATTTATGGGAAGCCCTGAATTTCAAAAATGATGGCATCTACTTCAAGAGTTGAAAAATTGAAAGAGGATAAGAGGAAAATGATCAATCTTATCAACAACAACACTTGTGTCGAACCTAAATACAAGTTGCACCCGGAAATCACATCATGTAACACCCCAAAATTGGCATCTTGCAACCCTAACCAATTTTATTGCATTTGTCATTCTTCTGAATCATCAAAGTCCTATTGTACTAGGCAATTCTGAGTTTTGACTGACTCTACTTGACCTAAGTGTCAAATGTAGAAAATCCTAAATCTGCATTAATCATACATTATATTTAATTCCTAAATGTCTATTGGCTAAACAAACCTTATGATCGAATTAATTTAATTATAAAGTCCTAGCACTTTAATTAAATTAAATTCACCCCTTTTAGATAAAACACATGAAAGGGAATTAAATGATATTTAATTATTAAATAAATATCCTCCTTTTCAATAATTGAATTTAATTATTCAGATAATTGACAAAAACCTATTTATGAGGCCATATTTATTTGTTTAATTAAATATTCTCTCAAAATTTTTCTTTTGTTCAAAAATAGAATCTTTGAATTAATTGTGCTTTAAAGAGAAATAAAACAATTAAAATCAAATAAAATAGTTAAAGAAAAGGGAAAACAATTTATTGTTTTCTTTTAAAGAAAACTTTCTATTTTAAACTGGCTTTTCTATCTATTTTATTTTAAAAAGGAAATTTTCTATTCTGAACAACCTCCGAGTCTATAAAAGAACTCTCATTCCTCACTCAAAACCCTTGGAGAAAATATGCATTGTTAGAATACTAATTTGTTTCTACATTTTTATCATCTCATTTCTAGTTAAAAGCTTTCATCTGCAATAGAATAATTTCAATTTTTTAGAATAATTGCATTGAAATCATGTCTTAGATTAATCTTGCATCTTTCAATTCTTAGAATAATCTTGCATTGCATTGCATTCATGGAGAAAAATCCTTCATTCTTAGATTGGTCTATGGTTGTGAGACTCTCATTCTGAGAGCTATTTCAAAAACCCCGTCTTGATAGAAGGAAATAGGTCGAATCATGCAGACAGGCAGGATGAATAATCTCATATTCAGTCTTGTGTGTATCTAATGAAGAAGGACTATGTTGAAGTGTATGGTTGATTAACAAGGCCAAATCTACCACATACATTTCTAGCGCCCACCATGGGGTAGGTACAATCTATTCTGGCCTCATTTCATTTCACTTTTTTTTCATTTTTTTTGCATTCTGTCTGTACTTCCATACTGCTCTATTTTAATTTTGCGCGAACTTTTGTAGCATCTCGCGCAAACTTTCTAGTTCTTCATGGGGCTCTCTGCACTTCTACACACGATCTAGGCTGAATCATCTCACAAAATTCAAATACCAGAGCTTTCATTTGATATTTTCTTGTCTCAGTTTTTTAACCATCTGCTATTTTTTGACATCTGTGTTTCTTTGATTTTATCTTTTGAAATATCTTAACAGTGGTTTGCAAGACGCTGAGATAAAGAAAAGCAATCATAAACTTCTAACGTGTTTTTTGCAGGATGCTGAAATGAATAAATTCATTAAAAACTACTAATATTTTTATTGTAGGACGTTTTTCAAAGACCTTGCGTGTTTTCACAAATTTTCATGTCTATTTTTAGTAGTTAAAACACACTTCAGTCAGTGCTTAAAATGAATCATTGTCTTGCGTGATTGAAGTTTTTTTTAGATTGTAATCCCAAGAACTACATGAACGTATCCTCTCCCCTTGCCTTTATGGATCTTGGGTGTAAGATAAATTCATGTGATTCTTCTAGAGTGGCTACCTCCTGAGAGATTTAGCAGAGCTGGTGAGAGTGGATGCCCAACCGGTAACAGGCTAAAGCCAAGCCCTTCCAAACTGGTATACAAAAAATGCTATTGTGATTAATGTCACAATCGACAGGTGTGAATTTGTTGTGGCAACCAAAATCTCCTCCAGTACCCTAGTGGTGCGTTAAAGTCCCTACATTGTTAAGGTGAAAGCCTTGCTTTGAAAGGATTGGGAGAGCCCCCATAATTGGGAAAATGACTTGATCAAAACCACCTAAATGGATGTCCTTACTACAAACTGTTGTTCTAGTTTCCAAAACCCCTCTATCTATTGGTGCGAAAGGTTAGAGACCGACTAAGAAACCCCACACTCTTATGGCTCTTAGTAGAGACAATAGCCCTTTGGGAAGCAATTCCTTTGGGGTTCGAAGCTTGGTGTGCCTGAGAAGTGAGTGCACATGTAAGGAGGAGCCCATGCCTCCAAGCTTCTAAGTTGTCCGCTAAGAGTAGGCGTAGCTGAACTTTGGTTCAAGTGGGGATTCAACAGATAGTGTCCTGGCTATCCTAGGATTGTGATGTTTCTATTCTGCTACTACAAACATTCTATTTAATGTGTTTTGCGTGGGTGTATCATTTGAACAATTGAAACTATCGTCAAAACACACAAACTATCAATCTTGAACATGTCCAAAATGATCTGTAACTCAAACTACCTGTCAGAAAACAACATGATTTTATGTTGGGAAACACAATTTGGTCTCAACTGTCTGCTTCTATAGACTTTCATTTATCAAATTTGCATAGTTTCACGTGACATTCTGCCAATATTCACATCATTACCTGAGAATCTTTGCGCGATACTCTGGAAACTATCGTGTGACATTTTGCAACAGTGCTATCATTATATTCACTTTTTTTCACCAGTCTGGTACCATTCTTCACGCAGGACTACAAAGTTTCACACGCGTCAATGAGAATCTTCGTGCAACAATGCATTTCTTCATGCGAGTCTAAAGCCTTTTTTCCAAAATAGTGAGCTAATTCTTGTCAGTCAAATGTACCTCTATGAAATCTAGTCTCTGATCTGGGTCTATTTTTCTACCCTCTATCTTCACACAGTCTGAAACTTGGTTTCTTGGGTTGAGAATTATGTGATTCTTGCTTGAACTGGTCTCATCTCATATCTTTTGGTATATTTCTACTATTTTTTCATGCCTTGTGTCGCAATAGTCATCTCTTGGCTGTTCTAGCCTCATCTCCGATGATTTGCACCAAGGATACTTCACCTCTTGGCACGTTCTTTGTAATTACTTTGAGATAGTTTCAAGTTTGGTCCTAGTTCCCATCCCTTGTTCAATCTTTGTCTATGACTATCACAACTCGAAGTGGCAAAACATTTCCTTCAATCAATCAAGATGAATCTATACTTTCCACACCATTGTCGGTTACATCTAGTGAGGAATCATCTCGATCTCCTTCTCTGGTACGTCGATCTTACAGTAAAAGGTCATTTCCAGTGGATTTTAATCAGGTTCGAAATCCTTTGTTCCAAGAGGACCCAAAATCTAAGAACATTCAAACTTTTCATACCGAGTCTTTACACATTGAACACTTGCATTCTAGAAAAATGACAGATCATAGTCAACTGGGTGGACCCTGTTTCAACTAGACTGAAAACCCTCCTCTTCAAGAAGAGAAGGAGATAACCCAAGTGGATATCGTAGAGGCTCGCAATAATAAAAAATTCATGAGAATGATGGCAATCATAATGAATGAAGAGAAGGAGAAATACCTTCTTGAATTAGCCACCAAGGGTGCCAAACTTCCCTCTGATTACAAGGTAGAGACACTTATTGAGAAAGAGGAAGAAACTAAAAAAATCCCGCTTGCAAAAACAAATGCAAGGCATGCAAGAACAACTCCTTCAACTCATGAAGGAGAAAGACAAATCTACCACTCAATTCACATTGGATAGCATTTTTCCATTCCCATTTGATAAGAGTCTATGCATGCCTCCTTTTCCCAAAGGAGTTGAACTTCCTAAATATGATAAATACTTGGGTACATATGACCCCCAAGATCATATGAGGGAGTTTGGTGCCCTCTCTATGGAATTTATACATGACACAACCTATCTCATGCGCCTCTTCCCATGTAGTTAGGGAGGGTCAGCTATGCAGTAGTTTTCTAGACTACCAACTGGCATCAAAACTTTTGACAAAATTGCCAATTTAATTCTACAACACTATTCTCACAACATCCAACATCCAGTTCATATCTGAGATCTTTGCAAATTGAAACAAAATCATGGGGAATCCTTCTTGACATCTCTCCAAAGATGGAGACAACTTTATACACGATATTCTTGCAAGATACCCGAATCCAAAAAGTTGGACATCTTTCTGGACAATCTTCTCCCCAACTTTAGGTATCAAGTACAACTACAAGGTCCTCTAAGCTTTGATGACATGATTAAAGAAGCTATAAGAATTGAGACATTTATGATGAAGAAAGGAGAGTTGACCTTACATAAAGAAAATAAACAAGGGTCTTCCTCCTCAAGCAAAGATAAACCCAAATTTCCCAACAAAAACCAAAATGTTGTGAATGATGGGGTTGTAGACAATGTGACTCCTAAGCCTTCCAAGGCTGCCTTTAATCTCACTACCATGATGCAAGTGGCCAAAGCCACTGAAAAAGTTGTGACAGATTCCAAACTGAGTACTTCACAATTTTTTGGATCTAAACCTTGGGCTCCTAGACCCAAGCGTGAATTCACTCCTTTAGGAGAACCTCTTGAGGCGGTTTACAAGACTCTCTTGGACAACCATTTACTCATTCCACTAGATAATTCATGACCTTATGATCCGCAACCAAGGCCCTCTTGGTGGAATGAATCCACTTATTGTGATTTTCACCAAAACAAAGGTCATAAAATGGCTACTTGTCTTAAATTGCGGCATAAAATCTAGGATCTCATCGATAGTGAGGTTATTGCTATGGGAGGTCACAAAAATAATTCTGATCACCAAGCTTTCAAAGACCCATTTCCTCCTCATGGAAAAGGTGAATCATCTAAAGGAAAAAATACTGATACCAAGGTCAACTATACATACACCAATAACGATAATGTCATTAATATGGTTGAACCTGTTGATACTGAATACTGTAATGTCATCATTCTCAAGGGAAGGGAAGATAATTCCAAGTCCAAAACACCTTTCATTTTATGAGGGTCTACGCCTCAGTCTTTTGAACAAGAACAGTCTCAAGTCAGTGCTAATGTTGTTACTCGATCTGGCACTAAGGTCATCCTCAAAGGCCCTGAGCCTTCTATGTCTACATTAACTCAACCTTCAGACAAAGCTAAGGTTGACTCTACCGATAAGAATCCAAAATTGGGTTCCTCATCTAATGCTTCCAATTACAGCATTCTCAATCAATTGCAACGTACTAATGCTCAGGTCACTATTTTTGAGCTACTAAAAATCTCCCCTGCTCACAGGGAAATCCTGGACAAAGCCCTCACTGAGGCAAATGTCCCAAAAGATCTTGATCTCGACTGGTTTCAATCCATGGTAGGTCACTTGACCTCCTCCCATTACTTGTATTTCTCTGAGGAAGATGACTATTCTTTGAGACACCCGCATAATAACCCTCTGCACATTGAAGTCATGATCGGTCCAAAGTGTGTTCGCCATGTTCTCATAGATAACGATGGTGGCCTCAATATTTTCTCTCCTAGTTTCCTTACTGAGTTAGGCTACGGTGAATATTGCATTGATGCCTGCAAAAAGATTACTATTAAGGCCTATGGTGAGGAAGAACGTAATTCTAAGGGGCTAGTTGTGTTGCCAATCAAAGTTGGCCCTGTTCAACAAGATGTTATCTGTCAAGTGCTTGACATTCCTTTGGCACACAATATTCTATTAGGTAGGACATGGATCCATGAAATGAAAGTTGTCCCTTTAATGTACCATCAATGCATTAATTTCCCATTCCAAGGATCTGAAGTGACTATACCCGCTAATACACGCTATGATTGTAATGCCCTCACAGAGAATCTATTGAACTCCTTGAGACTAAATTAAAAGAAATGGAAAAGAGTTTGACACTCAAAGAAACTGACATGGGATGATATCAGATTGAACCTATGCTATATATTACATCTTTGCCTTTGTCTCCACGTTCTTTGAGGAGACCTTCTGAGAGCACTAAACCTTCTATGGTTCCTCCTCCAACAAAGTATGGTGGTATCTTTGTACAAAACACAGTACCATTAGAAGAGGAAGCTAAAAATAGAGCTATCAAAGCTTGGATCTATAAAGGAGAAGACAATTCTGAACAAACTACTCCTCCTTATGACATAAAACTTGAGAAATATGGAAAAGGTCTATCTATTATGCAACATTTTGGCTACAAAGGAAATGGTCCTATAGGTGCAAATCATAAGGGAATGATCGCACCACTTGAAGCTATTGGTCACAGAACACGTGACTCTACAGGTATAGGCTTCAAGCCATTCACATTTCAAATGGGGATAAACAAGTTTGTACCTCGAGAAGATAAACAACCAACACTTGAAGAAACATCTAAAACTGAAGAATCTGAAGATAGTTCTAAGGAGGATAGTTTTCCTTATCCTATTCCTCCAGACCTGGCGGCATTCTTTATTGAGCCAGATGGCTTTATCCTGCATGTCCGTATAGTAGACACTGACAGTGATTCTAATGACACCACTTCCTTCGCTCCATTAACTTATGAGGAGTGGAAATAAATCCATCCTCTAAGTCTAGGTCATCAAGGTGATTTATACATACCACCACACTTTCAAGAATAGTTTGAATAGGAATCCCAGTCACTTCTCACTACATAAGAGGCAGTTGATGCTACAAACACTAATGAGGTACCTAGGTCAAAAGGTTCTCATCTAACCATAGCAGAGGTTCTAGGTAGAACTCATCCCAACTAGGGAAAAAGGGTTGATTTCACTCACGTTCTTGACATGACACCTAATGATGAAACAAACTTTCATGAATGTGAATTTGACAGCTTGTCTTATGCCACCAGTGATAGAGATACAGATACAGTCCACACATATGAAAACCTTCTCAAAGTAGGTGAAGGGTCTAGTGTAAGGTTAAACGAGTCTGACTCTATAGATGTTAACATGTCATCTACTACGGTCGCTAGGAATCAAAGGAATTTGACTATACCTCTGGATGAGATTGCTTTAGGTCTCAACTTGCTTGTCCATGCTTTTGATGATTATACCATGAACGCACTTGAACCCGTCACTTCTCTTTCACTTCGCCATCCCAAGCTTATAGACTAGAACTCTACCTCCCCATCTAATGAAGTCCTTATGTTCTAGAATGATTACGCTCTTCCCTACTACCTACATGTTGTTGAACCTGTAACATCCTCCACTAGCGAAGAAAGTGTCAACATGACTGAGGCTGACATCAAGTATCTTAGTCACAAAATCAAAACAAGAAAAAATAGGCACTCTGATGGTGAAAACCACATCATAGCAGCATTAGAGCCTAAAAAAGTCAAAATAAAAGATGTATCCAAGGGTGAAAACCTCTCTGAGGTGCCCGAGGATGAGATACTTGATGCGCTTTTGAGTCATTTCCTAAAAAGATCATCTGTGCTTATTGAACCAACTCAACCAATCAACTTGGGTACAGAAGCTGAACATCAGATCATTCACTTGGCACAATCACTATCTAAGGCAAAAAGAGAGGAATTCATTACATTCTTCAGGAGAAAAAAGATAAAATTCACATGGAAATATTCAGACATGCCAAGATTAGACCCTAATCTAGTCATGCATCATTTATCCATTGTACCAATTGTCAAGCCTGTTAAGAAAAAGCTTCGTAAAATGCATCCACATGTGTCTCTACTTGTCAAAACTGAATTGGAGAAACTTCTTAAGGCAGTATTTATCAAAGTAATTGACTATGCAGAATGGATCTAACATTGTTCCAGTATCAAAACATGATAAATCTATCCACGTTTGCATAGACTTCAGAGACTTAAATTTGGCATGTCCTAAGGATGATTTTCCATTTCCCAATATTGATATGATTGTAGATATGACACCAGGGTATGAAATGTACTCACTAATAGATGGTTTCTCTGGCTACAACCAGATAAAAATTGTGCTAGAGGACCAAGAGAAAACTATTTTCACATGTGCATGGGGAACTTTCTGTTGGAATGTCATGCCCTTTGGACTCAAAAATGCTGGTGCTACATACCAAAGAGCTGTCACCACCATATTTCATGACATGATGCACAAAACCATGAAGATTATGTTGATGACACTTTAGCTAAGAGCATGCACCAAAAGAAACATCTTGCGGATCTAGGTCCTATATTAGATCTCATGGAACAATTCAGTCTGAGGCTCAATCCTAAGAAATGTGCATTTGGCATAACATCTGGAAAATTTCTTGGTTATATCATCTCTGCCAAAGGCATCGAAGTGGATCCTACAAAAGTACAAGCTATCATGGAAACGTCGCCACCAAATAATATCAAATAAATGAGAGGACTTCGAGGTTGACTGCAATCTATCCGGCATTTTATCTCACAACTGGTGTACAAGTCACAACCATTCACCAAGACTTTGCACAAGGGTGTGGCTTATCAATGGAACAAAGAATGTGATGAATGGTTCACACAAATCAAATATTACCTTGCAAACCCACTAATCTTGATGCCTCATATTCATGGGAAGCCACTTATACTTTACATCTCTGCTACGGATACATCATTGGGTATCCTATTCGCTCAAGAATATTAGCACAACAAAGAAAGGGCTGTCTATTACATTAGTAGAACTCTGGTCTCATATGAAATGAAATATTCTTCTATAGAGAAGGCTTGCCTTGCGGTGGTATTTTCTTCACAAAAAATACAGCAATACATGCTGGCTCATACTACACGCCTACTTGCTAAAATTGATCCTCTGAAATATTTGCTTAGTAAAGCTACCCTCACAGGTAGACTAGCTAAATGGGTCATGCTTCTCATTGAATTTGATATTGAGTATGTAGAAAGGAAAGCCATAAAAGGGAAAGCAATTATAGATCAGTTGGTAGAAGCACCTCTAGTAGATCATCAACCATTGCATATGGAAACCCCAAAATGTCACTTAATCCACAGTGCTTTATGGTTTGTCATCATAGCTAACGACTTGTATAGGCGCGGTCTGGATGGTACCCTCCTTAGGTTTTTAGAACCCGATGAGTCCAAATGTGTGTTAGTAGAGGTGCATAAAGGCATCTGTGGGTCTCACTCTAATGGCCTGACATTGGCCCGTAAACTTATTAGAGCTGGTTACTATTGGCCAAATATGGAGAAAGAAGCTACACAGTTTGCTAAGTCTTGCAAACAATGTCAACTACATGGTAATCTGATTCATGCTCCAGCCAAGGAGCTTATTCCCTTCATTACTTTCTGGCCATTTCAAAAATGGGCCTTTGACTTGGTGGGTCAGATTTATCCCTTGTCCTCAAATGGACATAAGTTCATAATCATGGCTATAGACTATTTTACCAAGTGGGTGGAGGCAATCCCTCTCACCATTGCCAACGACAAATTCGTAGCTATGTTCATTCTCAACTACATCATCTGCAGGCATGGTGTACCCTCAGCAATAATCACTGATAATGGGGGGCAATTCAAAAACAAGGATTTGACAGAGCTATGCTCTAAGTTTAAAATTACTCAACATTGGTCTTCCATCTATTATCCTCAGGGTAATGGACATGTGGAAGCATCCAAAAAGACAATCCTTAAAATCCTGCATTGCACAGTGCACAAATCCGAATGAGATTAGCATCTCTGGATCAATCTAGCTCTCTGGGCATATAGGAAAATCATAAGAACACCAACAAGGGCTACTCCCTATGCTTTGGTTTATGGGGCAGATATTGTGTTACCAATTGAGGTTGAGATTCCTTCTCCGCAAGTCTCCCTGAAAAGCCTCATCACTGATGAAGATAACATAATATCTCGGCTACAAGAGCTATAACTACTTGATGAAAGTTCACAAGTGGTATTTGATCACCTTAGAGCATACCAGAAAAGGATGTCCAAGAGCTATAAAAAGAAGGTCAGACCAAGGGATTTTCAAGAGGGCGACCTTGTTTTGAGGGAGAACCCTAAAAATGAACAACATCTGATCTAGAAAGGAAAATTTGAACCAAACTGGCTTGGTCCGTATATTGTCACTGCAGTGTTTGGGTCTGGCACCTATCAACTTTCTACTACTAAAGGAGAACAAATCAAAGAGCCCTTCAACGCTCTTCATCTAAAACGGTTCTACAATTGAGACATCTTCAGTGTGCTCATGTATATACTAAAGTCCTGAAAAATTTCTAAAAATTGAAAAATGTCCTGAAAAAATGATCATCTTAGTGAAAACTTAGCAATAGGCACTTTGATGTATCTCCAAAAAAAATTATATATTCCAAAAATACAAAAAAATTAAAAATACAAAAATACAAAAAAAAGAGAAAAAGAGAAAAGTGTCATTGATGAAAACCTGGCAAACAGGCGTCATGGTAGAAAAAAAATGAATTTCTGCCAAGAAAGTGAAAACCTGGTAAATAGGCACCTCTTGTTCCACATTGTTATATCTATCATAGTACCACTTGGCTTTAAGCAGTTGCTTTCTTGCCTTGCTGCTTTCCTTCTTTCCTACTTGCATTTGCTTTTCTACATGCTTTCAATTACCCATCAAGACACCAACTTACATGGATTGAAACTGGTCATACTCTAGGGACAACCCTTCTGTTTTAGGGGGGCACTATCCTATCACCTTTTGAGGATCTACTTCACAACATTCACCAGTGGTTATCACTGCATCTTCCTACTGATGTCTAGCTAGTACTACGATCTCTTCACTTGAGAATCTCTCTCGCGTAAGTCACCAGTGGTTCTCACTACGTCTGCCTACTGATGTCTAGCTAATACTATGATCTCTTCACTTGAGAATCTCTCTCGCGTCACTCACCAGTGGTTCTCACTACATCTGTCTACTGTCACTATACTATTGAGATTTCTCACATCTGTTACAGTTGGAGTTGTTCCCAAACGCTCTATCGATCGATACTCGGTCCTGACAATTCTTTGCTTTAGCTTGTACATAGATTTTATTCACTTTTGATACACTTTGGTTCCTTTGCGAACTGTACTGACTTGACTTTGATTCAGTGCCATACACCTAGGGGAAACCAAATCTAGTTTGTCCTCACAAAATACATCAAGTGAATCATCATTACTTGGGGGCATGGGTCCCCCATTTGATCACATCTTTGGTTTACACCTGAGTCAGTAATCTTGTCACTTCTTAAGGGCAACTCGCTACTGACACAAACTGGTGTTTTTCAACACCACCATAAATAGTGTTTTTCAACACTATCTTTGGACACATCTATGTTTTTCAACACACATTGGATATCTCACACATAAACATCTGTCGATAACAATCAAACACAATGCACTCACAAGCACAATGGTGCTTTTCAACACCCTTATACACATACATATGCGAAAACTTTGAAACTGGCTAAGCTATGATTAAATCTTTCTTTGTATGTTGTCTATTCTCATGAATTTCATTGATATTTTTTTTGTGTACTGCTTGTTGGTGTAGTCCCAATGATCTGGTAACATCAAATAAACAGGGTGTATGTGATAAGAGCTCCCACACTAAGGTGGAACAGCCTCACATCCCTCGATCTTGTTTATTTGCACGCCATGGTGAGGTTGGTACTATCTCCTTGCCTATTATTGCTCTATTTTTTATTGCTTTGTTTGTTTATGCATGATCGCACTCATGGTTATCTTGGCTTTGAATGTCTCGATACTGGTGTACTCTTGCAACATTAACTGGAAACAATGTTCAGGCCATCTTGGCTTTTGTGCCCTTGTGCTTACGTTCATTTCCTACATTTTATTTGATGCAAGTCATATTCATATCCTTATGGTTGCATTGTGGCACCAGTGAGGGTTGTATCGACTTCGATGTTCCAAAAAAATGCTCAATGATGATGATTATACGATGGGTCTCACAACCATGTCCTCGGTATTGCATCTAGCATAGGATTGTATTTTCATTCTAGACTTGCATTGTGGCAGCGATTCAATGTTCAGTTCATTGCATACTCCTGGGCTCATACACTGAGGAGTTCTTCTTGAGAGTCCTAGTTTCGTCACTACTACAAAAGTGTTTGATCTCCACCCTCCATTTTTAGCTATATGCTCAATCCATTTTTGTGATCGAAATTTGACACTTCTATATAGCTCAAAATCGCATTTTAAAATTTTTGGGACCGACGCGATTGGACGCTTGTGTAGTCGACTTTATGATGTCCCTTTCTTGTCAGACTCATATCTTATCATCATTTTCTCAAATCTTTGACTTTTTTTCCTCAAAAGTCAACTCTGGTCAACCCTAGTCAAACTTGGTGAACCAAACCTCGAAATCACTCCAAATTGCTTCTAAATCTTCCAGATTCTTCTGTAATATGTTTTGAGTTCTTCTTGATCTCTGATTCAACATCTATCTACAATTTTTTCTCTCTCCATCATTATTATGATAATTCATCTTTCCATTTCACTCCCGAGGGGGCAAGATGATTACATATTGAATCTAGTCCAATCAATTTGATCTAATTTTCAAAAGTCCTCATTGTTAGGGGCATCTCATCACTTGGGGCATGTTCAGTTTTTCGTACCTCACAGTCAAAACTGGATACTCCACAATCAATAGGGGCATCTCTGTTCCCTACATCTTGTCATCTATTAAGTATCTGAGCAATCTAACTCAGATTCTTGAGGATCAAGCTTCGTTCTGGAGATGATTCTCAAAAAATCGATCTGACTAGTGTCTAGGCAATCTAACCTAGATATTGGAGGAATAAGCTCCGTTTTGGAGAAAGTTTTATAAACCTCTATTTACTATCTTTTGAGACAGGTATTGGGGCAATCTAACCCTAACTCCTAAAGGTTAAGCCTTGTTCTGGGGATAGCCTTGTGAAAGATGTCGATCTAACCAGTGTCTTGGCAATCTAACCTAGATATTGGGGGACTAAGCTTCATTCTGGAGATAGTCCTAAAATCTCTATTGATTATCTTGTTGGACAGGTATCAGGGCAATCTAACCCTGAATCCTGAAGGTTGAGCCTCATTTTGGGGATAGTCTTGTGAAAGATATCAAATCTATTAGGTATCAGGGCATTCTAACCCGGATCCCTGAGGATCAAGCTTCATTCTGGAGATGATTCTCAAAATCTTAATCTATTAGGTATCAGGGCACTCTAACCCGTATCCCTGTGGATCAAGCTCCATTCTGGAAATGACCCTCGAAAACTCTATTTGAACAATGTCTTGACAACCTAAGCTAGACTTCAGAGAGTCAAGCTCTATCCTGGAGATGGCTCTGAAATCTTCATCAATCGATCTTTGTATCATTCAATGTTCAAATCTATTTTTCTGTGCTTCAGGGGTTGGACTATTCTTTGAATTAATGTGTTGCTCGCACATCAATTCAAAGAGGGGCAAAATGTAACACCCCAAAATTGACATCTTGCAACCCTAACCAATTTTGTTGCATTTGTCATTCTTCTGAATCATCGAAGTCTTATTGTACTAGGCAATTTTGAGTTTTGACTGACTCTACTCAACCTAAGTGTCAAATGTAGAAAATCCTAAATCTGCATTAATCATACATTATATTTAATTCCTAAATATCTATTGGCTAAACAAACCTTATGATCGAATTAATTT
>MU228540.1:1406783-1434062 GCA_018584345.1 Thuja plicata
TGAGGCCATATTTATTTGTTTAATTAAATATTCTCTCAAAATCTTTCTTCTATTCAGAAATAGAATCTTTGAATTAATTGTGCTTTAAAGAGAAAGAAAACAATTAAAATCAAATAAAACAGTTAAAGCAAAGGGAAAACAATTTATTGTTTTCTTTTAAAGAAAGCTTTCTATTTTAAACTGGCTTTTCTATCTATTTTATTTCAAAAAGGAAAGTTTTTATTCTGAACAACCTCTGAGTCTATAATATAACTCTCATTCCTCATTCAAAACCCCTAGAGAAAATATGCGTTTTTAGAATACTAAATTGTTTCTACATTTTTATCATCTCATTTCTAGTTAAAAGCTTTCATTTTCAATAGAATAATTTCAATTTTTTAGAATAATTGCATTAAAATCATGTCTTAGATTAATCTTGCATCTTTCAATTCTTAGAATAATCTTGCATTGCATTGCATTCATGGAGAAAAATACTTCATTCTTAGATTGTTCTATGGTTGTGAGACTCTCATTCTGAGAGCTATTTCGAAAACCCCGTCTAGATAGAAGGTAACAAGTCGAATCATGCAGACAGGCAGGATGAATAATCTCATATTCAGTCTTTTGTGTATCTAATGAAGAAGGACTATGTTGAAGTGTATGGTTGATTAACAAGGCCAAATCTACCACATAAACATCACAACCTGATGATTCCGAAGCATTCTCTATAATCCCACCTAGGGTTTTACTGGTAATGTAAGGTCCTATATATATTGCAAGATCTCAGAATTAGGAGATCTAGACCTAGACAATGCCTATAAGGCACTATGTGATGAAGCTGGAAACCTAAAAGAAGAGCACACACATTTGGAAGTGAAAGGTCTCACGAATGCATTACATTTTCCTAGGGTTTTCAAAACTGAATGGATACAAATAGTTCTCAACAGAATACATAACCAGAAATTATGGCTTAATGAGCCAAAAATAATAACAAAAGATGTTATTCATGTTGTTACTAGATATCCCACAAAAGGTAAGCCACAAGATCACAAGCACCCATCCTTGAAGGAAGTGGAAAAGCTAACTGGTGCAAAATCAAATAAGAGAGGTCTCAAGGTCAGCACTATAACTGACAAGGAACTCAAGTTTGGTGCATGTGTGGTAGGATACAAAATATTCCAGGCTAGCATAATGAACAATGTAGCAAGCACTGCTATGAGCATAGCTTACAAGATCATCAAACTAGGAATGAAGATGGATATTGCAGAGATTTTATTGAATCAACTTGAGGAGAACATGAACACCATAACATCTTCAAGGAAAAACACTTGTAAGTTTGGTTCCCTCATTATGTGCATATTCTTTTACTTTGAAGAATACTTTCCTTCCATAGGCAAAGTTGTATGAGACACAAGAAAACATGTAACCATACAAATATGTGAGCATATAGAGTCATTAGGAATAAATTTTGATGACCTAATGAATGAGTATTTTAAAGGATTTAAGGAAAGGATGAAAGCTAGAACTAGGATGCCTGAGAGTTTGATAGAAGAACACAAAAAGGATACATGTTTTATGGTAGATACTAATTTTACCTATATCAAACCAGTAATACCTAGGAAGTCTAGGCTATGACATTTAGAATATGAGATCAAAACAAGACAAGCTACTAAGTGCATGAAGGCACTATTAAATGAACCAGTGGACAACAAGAAAGAAAGATTTGGCACTTATGAAGAAGCCAAACCAAAGATCAAGACAGATCTTGCTCTTAAGAAAATTATAAACAAGAAGAACAAAATAGTTAAAAACTTAACCAATAAATTTGCAATTATTGAAGAAGGTGAAGAGGAAACAGAAGGTAAGGAGGAACAAATTGAGGGATAGTCACCTATCGGTGAAGATACAGAAAAGAATGACTCAAAGGGTACACATTTAGATTCGCCACCTCCTCATCCACTGAAGAAAGCGAGAACTATAGCCGCTTCAAGAATAAGAAGAAAAACTACAAAGGAACCAACTCCTTTACCACTTAAGAAAGGTAAAGTGAGAACTTACAAAATAAAATTGGTCTCACCAAAGGAGAAACAGACCAAAAGGAGGAAATAGGTTAGAACAAAAGAGGATCTAGCTGACTCAGCTATGGATGAAGCTGACATAGAAATACAAAAGGAAAAATAAGCCTTGGTTCCCACTACCATTGATGAAATATGTAAGAACATTTCAGAATCACCATCTATTTCTGATCCTAATATTAGGAAATGGTTGAAATTTGATCCAGAAGATCAAAAAAAAATTGAAGAAGCTATAATAGATAAAATGTGCAAACACCATTATGTTCCACTACAATTCTCAGAATATGACATTCCCAAGGAACTATCAGCGAGATTGTCTACAAGATGGACATTTTCACTACATCAAGAAAAAGAGATAAGAGAAAGAGTACTTGTTACTCTTATGCCTTCTAATTCAAAGAAGGAAGAGATAAGTGAAATGATGAAAAAGTATGGAAAGGAGTTCTCACCCAAAATTAGAGCATATAAATTTCTCAAAGGGAAACTAATTGAGCTTGATCAAGACAGCATTAAAAAGTGGAGCAAGATACTTAACAAGCCCATTAAGGAAGCTAGCCCGGAGAAGGTAAACATCATCATTAAGGATGCAAAAGATGAATCATCAATGGAACTAGACAAAGAAGAGAGTGAGGCAACCAACAATAAATATACTAAAGTTGTAGATGAGGTATGGCTTGACACTACTCTTGACAAAACTCAAAGTGAGGAAAGCCAAATTCCACCAAGTCCAATTCATATTGACTTGAGTAATGAAGAAGAGGTTACCAAAGAAGAAATGACAATAAAAGGTAACATAACTGAAGATGTCAATGATGAAAGATGTTTGGATAACATCATCAATGACACTACAGGAAAAGACCCTGCATAAGAGGTGCAAAAAGATGAAGATATCAATATTGCACAGGGTAATATCGATGGACAGGATACACCTATTGGTACTACAAAGGTCAATACACCAACCAACATGAAAATTTTGATACAAGCTATTGATATTGAATCAAGTCAGGAAAAATCATCTAAGAAAGATGATGATATACCCAAAGACATGGGTAATGATGAAAATAAAGATGCATCAGACACTCAAAAAGATACAGATACAGAGATGAAGGATGAAACCGACGCTTAGCAAAACATGTCTACTGAAAAAGACAAAGAAGAAGATACTAAAACAAATGAAACATTGAGAAAGGATGAAGAGAAATAAAAGAGTGAAGAAGTAAAGCAAGATGAGAGCATGAAAGAAAAGGAAGATAAATCTGTTGATACACCCAAGGCCAATGAAGAGACATCTTCACAAAACCAACCGGTGGAATCTGAACAGAAGCAAAAAGATGCTTCATCTTCTCGACCTTCACCTACCAAATCGATTCAATCTCAAGGTATACAAATGGTAGTACACCAATTTGTCTCCCAACCAAAGAAGAAGAAGAAGAAGGTAATGAAGAAAGACATCTTGGTTGTAAAAATTGATGAGGTAATTGAGATACCCAAGTGGGATGTATCTACTTTAGATACTGAAGCACTTCAAAATTTTGGAGAAATATGTCAGAGAAAAGAAATACAAAAGAAAATGTAAAAGGCACACAGGGAGGCCCAAGAACTTGATAAAGCTAGGGACATACTACGTCATCTTGTTCCTGATACAAAAGTTGAAGATGGCATATCAGTCATGGAGCAAATTACAGTTCTTATCGACGCCATCACCAATCAAAATGTAGATGCAGAGAAGGAAATGGAAGAATAGGCAAAGATGAAATATCAACACAAATTAGTTGAGAAGATCAACCAAGAAGTGGTAGAGAACAAGGTAAATCTCTTTGAACTATAAATTCAATTAGAACCTATGATTGCTGAAGCTATTACCTTAGTTCAAAAACTGTGCACACTGGAAAATTTCACAAAAGAAAATAGTGAAAAGTTGTCCCAACTAGATTTAGATCTGACAGCTAGTGCACAAAGTTTAACCTCTGATGCAAAAAAAATAAAGTTTCATCATGAAAAAATAATAGAGGTAAATAGATTGAGACAAGAGATATGGGATGTAGAGACACAGTTTAGAAATGAGGTTACAGAGCTGCAGGCTCACATTTTGCCAAACCTCGCCACTCTGCAACAACACATTTTAGAAGCAAGAAATCTGATCTCAACCCCATAAATGTCTATGGTAGACAACATATATGATATGCATGTGAGAATATCACTTGAGCACATGGCTCTTGAAAATTTGAAGGAGAAATGGGAGAAGATGATGGAGGAAATCAAAGCCACACACTCTCACATTTTTGACAAGTTGTAAGTACCTTTGCCCTCATTATCAAAAAAGGAGGAATGTATAATACATGTGTACAAATACTAATTTAGAAGATAGAAACAAAAAGGAGAAGTCCATTATGTTGGGACTGAAAAAAGTAGTAAGGTTTTTTGAAGTACCATGTTAAAATTTCGTATTTTGACCCCCTAAAGTGCTTTCTCAGCCTATTTGCCCTGATGAGATTCTGAGGTCTACCATGCATGTAAGGTTCTCATCACTATTGTTTAGGCATTTGAAGACATCCATGTTCATCAATTTCAAGTTTCGATTTATTTCGTGATGTCTTTTTTTAGGCACTTGTCAAAATCTGTGTTTATGCTGAAGTGTTAATCTGTTGTAACTGGCCTAGTTCGCATTTGAATATCTTGCACCCAGAAATGTTTCATGACCCCCCACTTTGGGGATGTTGAGTACGTGTATTAGAGAACCTATTTTTTGAATCCCAAGTCATTTCAATATGTTTTCACTAGGTTTCAAATCCCTCAAAGTTGGTAGTTTACTGTTGTCATGCATTGTGCAATTGATCAGAATTCTGAGTAGCCCTGTTTGACTGACTGTAACTTTTGACCTTATGACCTAATTGAAAAAATTCCTTTTATACTCTATTTTAGAGGTCAAATAATTTTTATTCCTCCATCATCAGGTCACGACAAGTCCATTTGGTCAGTTTTCTAAGCCCATTCCATTTACAGTTTCTATTAGTGTGCCAAACTGTCAAATACAGATATCTGAATGACCTACTTTGAGGTCTTACATTTCACACCCGGATGAGTGAAATGGATAATTGAATGCTCCCCTATATTATAGGCATGGAAATGTGCTATCCTGATGGTTTCTAAGTGATGAGGAATCCATTTGTCTAGTTTGCCAATCTAATTCCGTTTGCAGTTTCTAATATTTTGATGCAAATCATTTGCACAGCTTGGTCAGAGGCCCTGTTTGCGAGGTTATATCTTGAATGTTTTTATTGATCAGATTAGGTAAGTGGTTGCCCTGAATTATCGAAACAATTTACTTCAAGTTTTCCAGGTCTCAGATCCTAAAGATTATGTTTGCACACTTTCCAAGTTTCTTTCCATTTGTAGAAATCGGTATTCCTTATGTTTTCGGTTTTCTACATTTTCAAGTGGCTACTTTCAAGGGGTCGTCAAATGTGCCTGGATAATTCTCAAGAGGTTCCCTTCTGGATCCATATTATCCATATAGCATACTTCCAGTATCCAGAGGCTCGAATTCTCAGGAGATCTTTTGACATGTTTTCAAAGCCGAAACCAAATGCAGTTTACCGCTATTGGACATTGTAATTTGTAGACTTGTAAAGAGGCGACTTGGGCGATTGAAATCTTTTCATGGTTCCATCAGACGCCACTTTGCAGAATGGAATAATGTTAGACATAGAACGTGTGTGCCCACCGCCATGTCCCGATTACTTGATCTTGTCATTTTTTAAAGGCAGCCCCAAAGGCCAGTTGCCATTATAGAGTTCAACTTGCAGATTTGTAAAAGGTCAGTTTTAAGTGATCGTCGGTTCATTAATCTAAGTTCCACAGTTGATCAAGTTAGTTTTTCTCAAGAGTGAAAGTGGTTTTCAGGAGTGGTGATCTTAGAAACTTGTATTTTTTTTGTGAAATTCAATACTCAGTTTTTGAAGTCTCAAGGGGCATATTATTATGTTAAATCTATTGATTTAAGTAATAATATTTATGGACATGCAAGATGTTTGAAGTTGCTTACCAAAATTAACATTCTCAATAATGCAAGAGTGCACTAAATAGAATGCAAGTACCCACACATGGTAAATGGAATCTGAGAAATCCGCATGGTAAGAAAGGGAGCCCATGCACAGGGTAAATGAGTTGAAAGATGCATATATTTAAAACAAAAAACAATGGCAACATATCTGCTTTGACAAATTTGAAATCAAATTCTACAGCCTTGAAAATCCCCAAATCTAATCCATTCCCAAATGGAGTCTGAACAAATCAAATGTGAGGAAGCATGGGAACTAGTGCAATTCAAAAGGAAACCAATGGTATTAGTAGGGCAAACATTATGGAGGCCTGTGCAAGAAAGAAACAATATATGATATCTCAAATTGAAGCGAAGGCTGGTGTAAAATTTGAGCGTGCATCTGCTCCTTAGTTCACAAGAAGATACTATGACCTTGATTCTTAAGTCTGGGAGGGTCATATATTCTGCGACGTATGCATTCAATATCCTAAGAAGAGTTATTCCTGAAGACAATATGGCTGGAGCCCGTGGGATGTCTCTAATTGTAGATGGGACTGATGCTATATTTGATATACCCAGTGAGCATGTTAATTTATTTCTTGTAGGCCAGAATAATTTTGATGGGATTGCAATTGAAATAATTGAAAGTTTACTTGAGCTGCAAGTTCACAGTGACCAGTCAAGAGGGAGAAGCTTTGGAACAAGGCATGCAATGATTGCAGGATGCACTCCAAATAGATTTTTTGGAGAGGCATTAGAAACTTTCAAGCAAAGGCAATCGGTAGGTGTAAAGCCAAACTCCACTACCTTCACCAGTGTCCACCTTTCCAATGCAAATTGTGGAAGCACAGACAAGGCATGTGACTGTTGGACAACATGCCTCAAAGAGATGTCATCTCATGAAATGCAATCATCGCAGGGTATGCACAAAATGGATTTGTTGATCAGACTTTGGAAACCTTCAAGCAAATGCAATTCACAGATTTAAAATAAGACTTAAAAAATTTCCAAACATAGTTAGCAGGTGTAAATTTCAAAGGTACCCTGTGCAGCAATATGGGGGTCAATTTGTAGAAAGGCTTTAGAAACTAAACAATGAAATCTGCAAGTGTAAAGCCACATTCCACAAAGGCTTTCAAGCTAATACCACTGGCTGGTGTATGGCCAAATTCCACAACTCTGTCAGCGTCCTCCTTGCTTGTTGCCCGCATACTCCCTGCCTGCAAAACGTGGAAGCATAAACAAGGCATGTTACTGTTTGACAGATGCCTCAAGGAGATGCCATCTCATGGCATGCGATGATTGCGGGTGTGCACAAAATAGATTTTTTGAAGGGTAGCAGACCTTCTAGTAATTCTAATCGACTGGTGTCAAGACACATTCCACAAATGTCTTCAAGTAATGCAATCTGCAGATGCAAAGCACAACATCCAAAACACAGCCAGTGCATGAAAGTAAAGAGACTCCATTACAAATGAAAGAGTGGGATAGCATGCAAAGTATAAAATGGAGGAGATTTTTTGAGATTCTATGTTCAAATCTACAAATTTGAATCCATGGGAGGGGGCCTCCAGACCTCTACAAGACATTTATGCTTTTCATTTGCAATGTAACAATGCAGTTTGTGAGAAGAATCCATAGGAAGTTTCAGAAAACTTGAAAACTGTGAAAATGGGTTTATCCCACATTTCCTGTGCATTGTTCATTTTTACTCTTTATATACTAAAACCCACAATACATGAAATAAGTAAAAGAACCAAGAGGCCATTTGGTGGACCTCTTGGCTAGAGAAGGTAATGCGCGGTTGGCTCCACCCTAATTTTGGATGAAAATGCATAGATGACAAGTGGCGCCCAGTTGGCCATCAACAAATCAGAATATGCCATGTGGCACCCAGTAGGTGCCAAGTGGCGCAATTACAGTGTAGTTCAAAAGAACCAATCATAAATTGACACGTGGCACCAAGTGGACCTACGGACCAATCAGAGGGTGACAATTGGTGCATTCTGGTGAGATGTGCAAATTTCATATTATTTTTATTTTGAAATTCTTTCAACAAAGAGTTAAAAAGTGTGCATCTTCCACAAAATCCAAGGGTTTTCTTATTGCCTTAATGGAAAGATGCACACCATCTAACCTATAAGAAAATAATCCCTTGCGACAAGTGTCACATGCTGGTGCATTGTGAGGAAAAATGAATTAATTGAAATAATCAATTAAATTCATCACAAATGGCAAAGAGTTAAAAAGTGTGCATCTTCCACAAAACCCAAGGGCTTTCTTATTGGCTTAATGGAAATATGCACACCATCTAACATATAAGAAAATAAGCCCTTGTGACAAGTGTCACATGTTGGTGCATTGTGAGGAAAAATGAATTAATTGAAATAATCAATTAAATTCATCACAAATGGAAAAGAGTTAAAAAGTGTGCATCTTCCACAAAATCCAAGGGCTTTCTTATTGGCTTAATGGAAATATGCACACCATCTAACCTATAAGAAAATAAGCCCTTGTGACAAGTGTCACATGTTGGTGCATTGTGAGGAAAAATGAATTAATTGAAATAATCAATTAAATCCATCATAAAAGGCAGTGGGTTAACTAGGGTTAACTAGTGTGCAACTTCAAAAGGATCTAAGGTTTTGCTTACTGGCTTAATAGGAAGATGCTCACCATCTAACCATCAAGTAAATAAGCCATTGGCCCACTTGTCACCTCAGAGACATGGCACCCAGTGGATCTGCAAGCTAATCAGTGGCTGCCACATGTCATTTTTGAAAAGGGGTTTAACATGATTTTTAAAAAGCTATTGAATCCGTGAGATTAAAACATTAAATTGAAATATTATTCAATAGTCAAAATATTGAATTAATGCAAATATTTCAAATCTTCAAAACTGAAAATATGCATGAGAGATGGAGTTTTTTATGGAAGATTCGGAGGGCAAATCTCGTCTAAACTATGGACTATCATATACCGCTGGAAAGGTTTCAGAATGAGGATTCTGATTTTGTAGACCATTTGAGTCCAGATCAAATCAGATTCTCACAATTTCAGTTTGATTAGTTGTAGATATTTTTCTGGGAACAGACAGGTGTCGGTGAAGGAGATGGTTTTTCAATTTCTCCTATATCTTTCTTTTCTCTGGATTGTAATAAGGATGGTGAAAATTATGCTGCTGGGCAGTATTCTGGCTATGGAGTCTTATCTCTTTGTGTTCTTTGTCTTGTAAATATGAAGAATTAGATGATTCTTCAATAAAATAACAATGGAATCCCTGTTCAAATATTTGTTGATGTCTTTGTATGTTTGGTTTCAATTCTTGTGTATTCATTGTGAGTTTATCTCTGAGTTTCTTTCAAGGAGAGATTAATTCTTAGAGGTAAAACCTAAGAGTTCAAAATTTGCATATGAATTTGATGTCCGGATATTGGATTGAGAAGAGTGATTTGTAAGGCACTTCACTTGGTTTTTGTATGTTTGGAGTTGGAGGGTTTTCTGGAGATGTGTATTCATTTGACTCTGTTGCCCAATAGATAAGGCATTGGTCCTTTCTTGTCCTGTATTTTTCATCATCAAATCTTTAAAATCAAACCATTTTCCCTTTCCTGTTCAAGAGCAAAAATATATACAAGTTGCATTGAATAGTGCAATTATGTTTGGTGATTCCTTATAGAAGTGAATCTGATAGGTTAGCCTGCCTGAGCCTCCAGGTTCGAAGAGAAGGAGGGTGAATATCCTTATTGTCACATTGGCCATTTTCCTAGTTCTTAGCAGATCATGTAGGTGGGATCCTACATAAGATTGGTTGAGTTGAACTCCCATATCTTATAAGTCTGAGAACTATCCACTAATTTTCATGTCTACATAAAAGTTTTGAGTGAGAAAGTATTTATGTATGCAGATTTAGTATGTTTTAGGTGCACCCGCTTGAGTGTGTGGAACTCAAAGTGGAAGGAGGATCAAATCCTCATCAATTAGCCTTTCCTTGCCCCTCAGTTTGCAGGAATGAGATGACTCTTTTGAGCTAGACAAAAATCCCCAGGTCTTGTTTGCATTGTCTCTTTTAGAACTGAGGGATACAAAAAAAAGAGCTAACAAAATGGCGACTCTACTGGGGAAGTAAGATGCAAAAATCTTGTTGAAGAAATCAGAATCCCTGGTGTTATATTTTAAAAGTTAAATCAAATTTGAGTTGAGTTTTGCCCATCCGAGTGGCACTAACAAAATGGTGACTCCGGTGGGGAGAAATGGATGTTTGTAAATTTTGTAATGACTAATTGTTCATTGCCCATTTCTGGACCGGTTTGTGAATCTTAATTCCATTCTTGTTATGGGTGGCGACTCTGTTTTAAATTTGGAGAATCCTGGTAATTTTGTGCCAGTGTAATTTCTGATTATCAGTTGTTATTTGATGTCTAAGATCAACAAGTTTAAGGCATTTGTTTCCTTGCTTGGTTGAATCAATATTCAAGTCTGATCAAGAAAGAGTGTCAAGAAGAGGAATTTGAAATTTGTTTCAGATCTTTAAGAGAGGTATCCTGGACAGTGTGTTTTTATTTGCATCGAAAAGAAGAAAAGGATTGTGTGACTTTGCTGGTTAGAATGAACTCAGAATCAAAAAGAATTTGGCAAATAGCTGTTGCTGTTTGAAAGTTCTCTACAAGGAGATGGCGACTCTACGAAGAAAGAACCTGATGAAGCTACACAAAAGGCTCTGAATCTGCAGTGTTTGAAGTCAAGAAGCAAAAGAGTAGCTGCTGAAAATTTTATCCAAGTAATCCTCTTATTTGTTGAAATGAAAAGTCCCTTCATAGGTGAATGAGTCACTAAGAAAAGGGAAAGAGATTGAAAGTTTTGTCATATTTCTGGGTTGAGATTTTCAGTTATTAAAATTAGAAATATGCTATGGTTTCATGAAAGAAGTGATGGTTTTGAAATCAGATAGAAATTTTTTTCAAGAATGGAATGTATTGTTGAATAAATAGTTCAAATGGAAATTCCAACTCTCATGGAGGGAGATATGTTTTCTAGATCTGAAATTCACAAGCAAGATCTTGAAATTGCTAGTAGAAAAGTGAATATTGCATTAATAGATCAAGAGATCCAAGAAAAGGCCCTATTGATTTTGAGAGAAAGGGTAGGAGATAGAAAAGGGGAATCAACATATTCATTTTATCAAAGGTTTTCTAGTGCAGTTGATAAGATTATAGCTGATATTGACTTTCCAGAATTAGAGTGGGTGCAATTATTTCTAGAGCTTTGTGTGCCGGAATCGCTTGATTGGTCAACATCTCTTAGAGAAGAGGCATCTGAACGTGTTAAAAGATGGATTGATGAAATTGAGAAATCTAAATTTGAAAGTATAGATGATGCTGAATCTAGTTCTTATGAAGATGGTGCTGAATCTAGTTCTTATGATGATGATGTTGAATCTTATTATGCTAATGATGAAGAACATGAACATCAGATTGATGAAGATGAATCTTTAGTAAACAATTTTTCCTTTTGGTCTGTAGATTTGTCTTCTATTCAGCACAATAATGCAGAATTCTTGTCTCAACTTAAGGAAGACTTTAATGAGCACCAAGAGAGTGATTATGACGCAGGCAGAAGTTGCTGCAGTGATTTTCTTGCACAAAAAGACATGAGCCACAAATTTTTAGTCCTAGCTTCAAATAAGGAAGATTGTTTTCAATCCATGTCATTAAATGGGGGTGTCCAAGGAAGCATTTGTGAGGAATTTATAGAAGAAAGGGATAAAGCGTTGTCAAATTTTGAAAGTGGATGCATATGATGTCCCAACACCAACACCTTTTCATATAGCTGATTATTTTGATGAGATCATTGAGGATTTTCTTTTACAAAATGATAGCTATAGTTGTACTTCTTCTCAAATTCATAGCAATGATGATTGTTCAACTCATAATGATGCTGATTCAGAATGTTCCATCCTTGGTGATGGTTACAATTTATAAATTGATGATGGGTTTAATGAAGTTTCTAACTCACTCTTTGATAGAGAAATAGATGTGAATCAGCCAATGCTTTGCTGTCCTGATTTTGAAAAGGTTTTCCATGTATTTTCTAATCCTTTGTATGAGGACATGATTGAAAATTCAGTTGATCTGGATAATATATCAGATTATGAAAACAATAACTATGGGAGCTAGGATGAAATGACTAATTTAGTTTCCTTTCACTCTAATCAATCTTCCACCAATGTTGATCTTGAAAATTATTGCAGTTTGAAAATGAATGAAGTTTTTCATGGTGAACTAAGTATGAAATCAGAGGTTATGGCTCATCATGCTTCCCCTGATTCTTTGCATGATACATATGAGGTTGAATATGAAAAGTTTTTCTTTGATATCCAGGCATGTGTTGGAGTGAATTAGTATGTTTTAGTATGTTTCCAGCCATGAGAGCAAGTTGAAATTTTTATTGTTTCAGAAAGATAGTGATCTTCAAGGATGTGATGTTGTGATATGAATAGTGATCAACATATGCAGCAATTCAGTTCTTTTTCTTTGCCAAGTGAAGGTGAGTTTTCTGATTACTTTTTTTTTTGACATGTTGAAGATTCAGGGCAACATTTTTGATCAAGTGAATGGATATGATAGCCTCAATTTACCTTGGATGTTTGGAGATGAAAATCATATGTTTGACAGAGGTAAGAGATGAATCCTATTTTGGGGCTTTGAGCCTTTGTAAATAAGCTCCTTGTTTGTAAATTTTATTTCTTTCCCTTTCAGTCGTGTGGTGTGTTTGCTTTTGAATAAAGGGGTTCCCTATTTTTTGGAGAAGAGAGTTTCAAAGGAGAAGAGAGAAAAAGTGAAAGTAGAAAGTCTAATGTTCTTTTTGGGTGGTCTGCTGTACCAAGAGATCTAAATCCTCTGCATGCCTGCATGGGGCATGCGTCCACAGTTAGAGCCACTATTGGGACTGAAAAAAGCAGTAAGGTTTTTTGAAGTACCATGTTAAAATTTTGCATTTTGACCCCCTAAAGTGCTTTCTCAGCCTATTTGCCCTGATGAGATTCTGAGGTCTACCATGCATGTAAGGTTCTCATCACTCTTGTTTAGGCATTTGAAGACATCCTTGTTCATCGATTTCAAGTTTCAAGTTATTTCGTGATGTCTTGTTTTAGGCACTTGTCAAAATCTGCGTTTATGCCCAAGTGTTAATCTGTTGTAACTGGCCTAGTTCGCATTTGAATATCTTGCACCCAGAAATGTTTCATGACCCACCACTTTGGAGATGTTGAGTATGTGTATCAGAGAACCTATGTTTCGAATCCCAAGTCATTTTGATATGTTTTGACTAGGTTTCAAATCCCTCAAAGTTGGTAGTTTACTGTTGTCATGCATTGTGCAATTGATCAGAATTCTGAGTAGTCCTTTTTGACTAACTGTAACTTTTGACCTTATGACCCAATTGAAAAAATTCATTTTATAATCCATTTTAGAGGTCAAATAATTTTTATTTATCTGTCATTATGTCACGATAAGTCCATTTGGTCAGTTTTCTAAGCCCATTCCATTTGAAGTTTCTATCAGTATGCCAAACTGTCAAATGCAGATTTCTGAATGACCTATTTTGAGGTCTTACATTTCACACCTGGATGAGTGAAATTGATAATTGAATTCTCCCCTATATTCTATGCATGGAAATGTGCTATCCTGATGGTTTCCAAGTTATGACGAATCCATTTGTCTAGTTTACCAATCTGATTCCCTTTGCAGTTTCTAATATTTTGATGCAAATCATTTGCACAGCTTCGTTAGAGGCCCTGTTTGCGAGGTTATATCTTGAATGTTGTGATTGATCAGATTAGGAAAGTGGTTTCCCTAAATTATAGAAAAAATTTACTTCAATTTTTCCAGGTCTTAGATCCTGAAGGTTCTGTTTGCACACTTTCCAAGTTTCTTTCCAGTTGCAGAAATCGGTATTCCTTATGTTTTCGGTTCTCTGCATTTTCAAGTGGCTACTTTCGAGGGGTCGTCAAATGTGCCTGGATAATTTTCAAGAGGCACCATTTTGGATCCATATTCTCCATATAACATACTTCCAGTATCCAGAGGCTTGAATTCTCAGGAGATCTTTTGACATGTTTTCAAAGCCGAAACCAAATGCAGTTTACCGCTATTGGACATTGTAATTTGCAGACTTGTAAAGAGGTGACTTGGGCGATTGAAATATTTTCACTTGTATGGTTCCATCAGACGCCACTTTGCAACATGGAAGAATGTTAGACATAGAACATGTGTGCCCACCACCATGTCCCGCTTACTTGATCTTGTCAGTTTTTAAAGGCAGCCCCAAAGGCCAGTTGCCATTACTGAGTTCAACTTGCAGATTTGTAAAAGGTCAGTTTTAAGTGATCGTCGGTTCATTAATCTGAGTTCCATAGTTGATCAAGTTAGTTTTTCTCAAGAGTGAAAGTGGTTTTCAGGAGTGGTGATCTTAGAAACTTGTAGTTTGTTTGTGAAATGCAATACTCAGTTTTTGAAGTCTCAAGGGGCATATTATTATGTTAAATCTGTTGATTTAAGTAATAATATTTATGGACATGCAAGATGTTTGAAGTTTCTTACCAAAATGGACATCCTCAATAATGCAAGAGTGTGCTAAATAGAATGCAAGTTCCCACACATGGTAAATGGAATCTGAGCAATCCGCATGGTAAGAAAGGGAGCCCATGCACAGGGTAAATGAGTTGAAAGATGCATATATTTAAAACAAAAAACAATGCCAACAAATCTGCTTTGACAAATTTGAAATTGAATTCTATAGCCTTGAAAATCCCCAAATCTAATCCATTCCCAAATGGAGTCTGAACAAATCAAATGTGAGGAAGCATGGGAGCTAGCGCAATTCAAAAGGAAACCAATGGTATTAGCAGGGCAAACATTATGGAGGCTTGCGCAAGAAAGAAACAATATATGATATCTCAAATTGAAGCGAAGGCTGGTGTAAAATTTGAGCGTGCATCTGCTCCTCAGTTCACAAGAAGATACTATGACCTTGATTCTTAAATCTGGGAGGGTCATATATTCTGGGACGTATGCATTCAATATCCTAAGATGAGTTATTCTTGAAGACAATATGGATGGAGCCAGTAGGATGTCTCTAATTGTAGATGGGACTGATGCTATATTTGATATTCCCAGTGAGCATGTTAATTTATTTCTTACAGGCCAGAACAATGTTGATGGGATTGCAATTGAAATAATTGAAATTTTACTTGAGCTGCAAGTTCGCAGCGACCAGTCAAGAGGGAGAAGCTTTGGAACAAGGCATGCAATGATTGTAGGATGCGCTCCAAACAGATTTTTTGGAGAGGCATTAGAAACTTTCAAGCAAAGGCGATCGGCAGGTGTAAAGCCAAACTCCACTACCTTCACCAGGGTCCACCCTGCCAATGCAATCTGTGGAAGCACAAACAAGGCACGTGACTGTTTGACAACATGCCTCAAAGATATGTCATCTCATGAAATGCAATCATCGCAGGGTATGCACATAATGGATTTGTTGATCAGACTTTGGAAACCTTCAAGAAAATGCAATTCACAGATTTGAAATAAGACTTTAGAAATTTCCAAACATAGTTAGCAGATGTAAATTTCAAAGGTACCCTGTGCAGCAATATGGGGGTCAATTTGTAGAAAGGCTTTAGAAACTAAACAATGAAATTCGTAGGTGTAAAGCCACATTCCACAAAGGATTTCAAGCTAATGCCACTAGCTGGTGTATGGTTGAATTCCACAACTTTTCCAGCGTCCTCCTTGCTTTTTGCCCGCATACTCCCTGCCTGCAAAATGTGGAAGCATAAACAAGGCATGTTACTGTTTGACAGATGCCTCAAGGAGATGCCATCTCACGGCATGCGATAATTGCAGGTGTGCACAAAATAGATTTGTTGAAGGGCAGTAGACCTTCTAGTAATTCCAATCGGCTGGTGTAAAGCCACATTCCACAAATGTCTTCAAGTAATGCAATCTGCAAATGCAAAGCACAACATCCAAAACACAGCCAACGCATGAAATTAAAGAGACTCCATTACAAATGAAAGAGTGGGATAACATGCAAAGTAGAAAATGGAGGAGATTTTTTGAGATTTTATGTTCAAGTCTACAAATGTGAATCCATGGGAGGGGGCCTCCAGACCTCTACAAGACATTTATGGTTTTCATTTGCAATGTAACAATGCAGTTTGTGAGCAGAATCCACAGGAAGTTTCAGAAAACTTGAAAACTGTGAAAATGGGATTATCCCACATTTCCTGTGCATTGTTCATTTTTAGTCTATATATACTAAAACCCACAATACATGAAATAAGTAAAAGAACCAAGAGGCCATTTGGTGGACCTCTTGGCTAGACAAGGTAATGCACGGTGGGCTCTACCCTAATTTTGGATGAAAATGCATAGATGACAAGTGGCGCCCAGTTGGCGGTCAACAAATCAGAAGATGCCATGTGGCGCCCGGTAGGCACCAAGTGGCACAATTGCAGTGCAGTTCAAAAGCACCAATCAAAAATTGACATGTGGTTCCAAGTGGACCTGCGGACCAATCAGAGGGTGACACTTGGTGCATTATGGTGAGATGTGCAAATTTCATATTATTTTTATTTTGAAATTCTTTCAACAAAGAGTTAAAAAGTGTGCATCTTCCACAAAATCCAAGGGTTTTCTTATTGGCTTAATGGAAAGATGCACACCATCTAACCTATAAGCAAATAATCCCTTGCAACAAGTGTCACATACTAGTGCATTGTGAGGAAAAATGAATTAATTGAAATAATCAATTAAATTCATCACAAATGGCAAAGAGTTAAAAAGTGTGCATCTTCCAAAAAATCCAAGGGCTTGCTTATTGGCTTAATGGAAAGATGCACACCATCTAACCTATAAGAAAATAAACCCTTGCGACAAGTGTCACATGTTGGTGCATTGTGAGGAAAAATGAATTAATTGAAATAATCAATTAAATCCATCACAAAAGGCAGTGGGTTAACTAGGGTTAACTAGTGTGCAACTTCAAAAGGATCTAAGGTTTTGCTTATTGGCTTAATGGGAAGATGCTCACCATCTAACCATTAAGAAAACAAGCCATTGGCCCACTTGTCACCTCAGACACATGGCACCCAGTGGATCTGCAAGCCAATCACTGGCTGCCATGTGTCATTTTTGAAAAGGGGTTTTAACATGATTTTTAAAAAGCTATTGAATCCATGAGATTAAAACATTAAATTGAAATATTATTCAATAGTCAAACTATTGAATTAATGCAAATATTTCAAATCTTCAAAACTGAAAATATGCACGGGAGATGGAGTTTGTTATGGAAGATTCAGAGGGCAAATCTCGTCCAAACTATGGACTATCATATATCGCTAGAAAGGTGTCAGAATGAGGATTCTGATTTTATAGACCATTTGAGTCCAGATTAAATCATATTCTCGCAATTTCAGTTTGTGTAGTTGCAGATATTTTTCTGGGAACAGACAGGTGTCGGTGAAGGAGATGGTTTTTCAATTTCTCCTATATATTTCTTTTCTCTGGATTGTAATAAGGATGGTGAAAATTATGCTGCTGGGCAGTATTCTGGCTATGGAGTCTTATCTGTTTGTGTTCTTTGTCTTGTAAATATGCAGAATTAGATGATTCTTCAATAAAACAATAATGGAATCCCTATTCAGATATTTGTTGATGTCTTTGTATGTCTGGTTTCAATTCTTGTGTGTTAATCTGTAAGGCATTTTAATGCACCAATTATAAGGTAATTGTGAGTTTATCTCTAATTTTCTTTCAAGGAGAGATTAATTCTTAGAGGTAAAACCTGAGAGTTCAAAATTTGCATACGAATTTGATGTCCGAATATTGGATTGAGAAGAGTGATTTGTAAGGCACTTCACTTGGTTTTTGTATGTTTGGAGTTGGAGGGTTTTCTGGAGATGTGTATTCATTTGACTTTGTTTCCCAATAGATAAGGCACTGGTCCTTTCTTGTCCTGTAGTTTTCATCATCAAATCTTTAAAATCAAACCATTTTCCCTTTCCTGTTCAAGAGAAAAAATATATACAAGTTGCATTGAATAGTGCAATTATGTTTGGTGATTCCTTATAGAAGTGAATCTGATAGGTTAGCCTGCCTGAGCCTCCAGGTTCGAAGAGAAGGAGGGTGAATATCCTTGTTGTCACATTGACCATTTTTCTAGTTCTTAGCGGATCATGTAGGTGGGATCCTGCAGAAGATTGGTTGAGTTGAACTCCCATATCTTATAAGTTTGAGAACTATCCACTGATTTTCATGTCTGCATAAAAGGTTTGAGTGAGAAAGTATTTATGTATGCAGATTTAGTATGTTTTAGGTGCACCCGCCTGAGTGTGTGGAACTCAAAGCAAAAGGAGGATCAAATCCTCATCAATTAGTCTTTCCTTGCCCCTTAGTTTGCAGGAATGAGCTGACTCTTGTGAGCTAGAGAAAAATCCCCAGGTCTTGTTTGCATTGTCTCTTTTAGAACCGAGGGATACAAGAAAAAGAGCTAACAAATTAAATGTACATAAACTTACACTTACTGACATATGCATAGGGGGAGTCATTTCATGACTAAGGAAGAAGTATACATAGGTGTACATACTGAATACATCAAGTATGTTGCACATATCAAGTTTTTGATATTAATGTCAAAGGGTGAGATTGATGACATTAAGTTTTTTCATTAGTATACTTAAAGTGAAAAACATGATAAAGGTCATTGGTATGGACATAACCGGTGGACAGCAAGCATACCTAACGGGATGAAAATGTCTATTGTGAAAATGCTAAGTATAGAATTTCCCGACGACAATTGACAAGAGTTCAGCTGACGGAAAAGCATATGGACATCACCAACGGTACAGTTTTGTGAACATCACCAACAGAGTAGAAAAGGAAGGAACCCGATGAACAGTTCAATTAAGGGACACCAACGGAGCAGAAAACCAATAGAGAAAAGAATGAAATAAAATTGACAGATTGACAGAGTAGCCCGACCATCACAACCGACAGTCAGTTACAGAACCCGCAAAAAGTGGATCTGACTTTACACGTCAGATAAAACATTGTAATTCTATTTATAGAGTTTTTATTTTTTTTAAAACTTTACTTGAGGGTCAAGAAAGCATATTGTAAATGTTATAAAGAATCCTAATTGATCTAAAACATAACTAACTAAAGATCAAGGTCAAGTTGTAAACCTTGGGTCTAGAGTTAATTTAAAAAGTGTGAATCAAGAATAGAGCTAGAAACTAGTATAAATAGATGTGCAATCATTTTTAATAGAAGAGACTTGTAATAATTTGATAAATTATTGTAGCCATGGAGAGCATCTAAGCAGAAGAGAATTCATGCAAAGTTCAGAAATAGATTATATCAGTTATTAAGAACATAGACAAGGCTACCGATGAGCAGAGAAAAGGTATTATTCAAATCACTCAAGGTGATTACATATACATTGTAAGCTTTACAGGATCTTTTATCAAAAATGAGAGATTGCATATACTATCAAATCAACATTTATACTGTAGTTGCATTCTAACAAGTGCATCACAACAAAAATTCTTTTGTAGAAGGTGGACTTAACAGTTCTTTGATAAATATCTTAATACAGTGTATACCTAACAGTGTTGCTAAAGCTTCAAATGAATTAGATCCTAAAAGGTCTCCACTATAATACTCCTAATAGGTTAGATCATTAGAAGTGATCAAATTGTAAGCCTTAACCTGCTCCCTTCTTATCTGTAGATAGTGAATTTTTGTGGGTAGACATCCCCACTGCTATTTTTACTTCCTAACAGGAGCTTTCTGTGATATCATATCTTGTGTAATGTGTTATTTGTTTTCATGAATGTTTCTTGAATGTTTACACATGCAAAGAACTTATATTATGATTTCACATACATAAAGAAAGATAAACAAATAGGTAGGAATATACAAATCTGATGATACAAAGGTTAATGGGCCAACCATATAAAAAGTTTTAGAGGTACTTGTTAGGTTTTTTTCTTGTTGAACCTTCAACAGATGCTTGATTAACTCTATGACTCCCAATATTTGAATATACTGACTCAAGAAAGAGAAAACACTAATTGATGAGGGTTTATGATAATATCTGGGGAAACTACTATCACCTCCTTCTTTTTAGGTTCCACAACACCCAGGAAGGTATTACCTATATATGATTACTGTCTCATAGTGTTAGTAAATGTGGATACTGGTTTTCTACTTGTTTACTAAATTATCTTATAAATTACTGTGCATGAAATTGAAAACAACTTAACATAGAGTTTGACCATAAAAACTATTGAAAGGATAACAAAAAATAGTAGTGTTTTAAGGACATTCATCCTTCTTCCTTTTATAGTTCTCTAAACTTAGGAAGGGAAACCTATTTCAATCCTCTCTCAAAAGGATTAGTAAAATGAATTGTATATCTTGATACAATTTCTTGAATTTATATGTATATGACTGTGAATGTAAGAGATTTGTATATTTTGAATTACTTGGATGGTGATAAACTACTTGACATATTCTAGACCAGTGCCTATCCTTGGGCTACAAAGTCAAAAGATACAATATCCACAGGAAAGGTAAATAAAGATACTATAGATTTCCTTACAACCTATATGTAACTTGAGTAAAGTGCCTTAAAAATTACCTTGTCACTTCCATACTACTGTATCAAATCCTCAGATATTGTTATGCTCCCTAAAACTACTCACAAAACTTAGTTCTTCCCTTGAAAGAAACTTGCAAGTAGTTAGATAGCTACCTTGTAACCAATATGCTTAAAATGCCTTACAGACTAAACATAAAAGAGCATACACAATAAGTAAAGAGACAACAATAAATATAGGAGATAAATTGCACTATATTTTATTTATATTCCTATTTCATACATGCAGAGAAAAAAAGCTCAAAGACTTAGACACAATTCTGTAGTCTGGCTTACAATTATATTTCACCACCCTTAAAATGTTTACAATATGATCTATATATAGGTTCAAACCATCTTTGGATCCTTAAGACAAGGGTACAAAAAGCTTCGGATGGTTTGAGAAACCTAACCCTAAATACATATAAAACAAAAGACAAGAATAGTCCAAGCGGTGGAAGGACAAAAATAGAGAATGAAATTTGATATGCTCCTTTGTCTTTATGTGAACTTTGGCACGTTTGTATGTTTGTGTTTAGGATAGCATCTGATGTTTGCAATGAGACCAAGTGACCACCATTACAGGCTAACCTACACTTGTCTTTTGTGATTACTAACCTTCATGTGCTCATAGAGCAGGTGCCATGTGTCCATCTACTCTTCATCAATAATATCAATCTCTACTGCAGCAACCTTCTTCTTTTTTGGTTTGGTCATTGAATCCTATGATGTTACATCATCTTCAATAGGGCAGTTAGAGCTTTGAATTCTCTACAATTGTGCTTTATGTCTATCCCACCTGGCATCTGTTATACTCTTGACATCTGCTAAAAATTTATTGATGTCAGTCTCAGCCTTAATGGCTTCATCTAGAATTTTATTGTATTTGTCCATGTCTAACTCTACATCAGTAATAAATGCCTCTTCATTAGGAAACTTTCTGTCAAACTCTCCCCTCTAGACCACCAAGGCCTTGATTTTATTGTCTTCTCCCTTGATTGGAGGAATGAACCTATTGATATCTACTTTGAATAGGCTCAACCTTGCCTCAATCTGATTTAGTTTACCTTTGAAGAAAGGTAAAGTAACATTTATCTTCTCTATCTCTTCACCAAATTCAATAACTATTTCTAGAAAATCACTTCTGTGTGGTTGTAGAGAAGCTAACCTTTCAAAAAGTTGTGTTCTACTAGACAAAGTTGCAAAATAAGGATTTAAAATATTAATAAAATTAATCATCTCAGCATGCAGAGTAGGCAGTTTATTATATGCATTTAAAACCAAATCAATTTTATCCTTCAAGATAAAAATCCTATACTAAAATACACTCATCAATGCACCTAAAACAATCTTATTGTGCTCACTAATCATCTCCTCTATTTCTGCATTGTCCCCTATTGACTTTGTCTGGACCTCTGCATCTGTACTTTCTTTGAGTGAGGCAGGGATAACTTCTGAATTTTCCATTAATTGTTGAGTTTAATCCCTAATTGTATTCTCTTGAGCATGTATCTTGATGTAGCACATCTCCCTATCTTTGGCTATAGCACTAGGCTCATTCACCAAAGTATCACACCTCTGGAATAAATATTTTGTTTTTTCTTCATTTAATTGTGCCCAATAGGTCAAGATCTGAGAAATCTCCATGTCATTACTATTATGAACTGACCACACCATCTGATTACCTACCATGCTCTCTTGGATGTTCAATAGAGCTATTTTTTGATCTTTAGAAGCTAAGCTCTACATTTCCACCACTTGGGACTTTGGATTATATCCAAATCCCTTGATCATTTCACACACCTACTCTTCAGATGTCAAATTCAAATCTGGCTGCCTTCTGATCTGATCTATTATGAAAGCAAAAGCTAGATCCCAACCCTCAGCAAGAAACATACCACTTTCTTTTACCAATTTCCTGGCCTCCTCAGGAGTTATATCCTCAAATTCAAGATCATAGTTCTTTATGTCGAGGAGGGCATCATTAGTTACTGGTTCTCCTCCTTCCAATCTGAGTCGTTCACTTACCACCTTCTTCTTATTCCACCTAAGGAAATCTATAAACTCCTGGGTTTTGATGAAATTTTCATCATCAAGGAACTTCTGCTAGTGAATCACCCTCTCATCAATGCCAGTCAAAAGAGGTAACTCAATATCCTCTTCAACTTCCTGCTACAATTTCTTTCCCTTTCTTACTTCTTTCCTTAAATAGTGACCATAAGGTTTATTACCAAGAATAAAGGAACTCACCCTATCTTTCTTCTTTTCTTTTCTCACATAAGTAAAGGCATGTGAAGATTCACCAATATAAACCTTTTTCCTTTTGAATGCAGGCTCATCAGTAGTCTCATGCTCTGGGACATCAGTAAGGTCAACAACATATTCCTTCCCTTCTGCTCCAGTCTTTAATGGCACTACTTGGTAATTTGGGTAAGCTCTAGGAGAAGGACATCCCTGATTACTGTCATCGTCATACTCAGACTCTAAATTTTCTCTGTGGCCCTTTTCTGGTACCACTAGTGCTTCTTCCAGTTGATTGCACAAAAGTGTATGATTCTCAATCATTGCATCTATCTTCTTGAGATAAGGCAAACTGGGGTAGAAACCTCCAAAACTCATCCCTTTTCTCTTGACTTGCATTTCCAAGTCCATAAGTTTTTGGATCTTTTCTTGTCTTCTCATTACTTCTTCTTCTTCCAAAATGTTTCTGATAGCATCCTCCTCCATACCCTCTTCATGTACATAGTTATATGGTATGGTAGAAGTTAACAACTTCTTGGCTCCTACAATGAATCCTTCAATATCATTGTAGCTGCACAAGGCTACACTCATCTTGTAATGACTCATCCAATTATTTATTGGATCTATGTCTTTGTGACCAATTATAAATTGATACACTTTGAACTTTCTAGGGGTAAATGTCCCCTTTCTATGTGGTGCCAAATGTTCTTTATCTGTCAAAATTAGCTGCCAGATGAATTCCATTACAACTATCCTAGTTGGAACATGATATGGGAGAATATGAGGAGGATGTGAACATCCATATACTCTTATCATAGTAAAGTTGTTTCCCAAGTAGAAATCACCCCAATTATGATCACCAAGACATTTATCAACATACTCACATGGCCTCGAAAGCTACAATACTTTTGCAGCCAACCTAGTCTTGTTTACTCCTAGGATTTGCATTATTGGATACACAATCCAATTCTCAAAACCACAAAAATCACAATCTTTGGCAGTGTAATTCAACACTCTGATCTAGAATTGAATGAGGTTGGGCTGATTGAAGTGGAACCTTTGAGGGTTCAAATTTTGTATATCCATTATAGGGTAATTTAAATAAAGCAATAAATGCACTAAAATAGAATAGTGTAGAAACTTGGGCTCTTTGTCCTTTTTCTTAATAGAAACAAAACCCTCATGCATCCTATCAGTTGATGTTTGGTAATAGGGTTAAATGCTTGCATAAATGAATTTCTACTCAAAGCAAGTAACACAGTCCCATCATTTTTCATAATTGTTTTGCTAAGTTCATCATAGTTGTTTGCTAGGGCTAAAATAAAATCAGTATCTACAAACACATTACGAACTAACAATATAGCTAGACCACATGTCCAAGGGTTCAAGATAGGCACAAATTCATCACAATTTTTATAGAAATAATTAAACAGAGAATAACCTGATGTTCCTGGTGTCTACACATCTCTGATGTTGACCAACTCATCAACCAGGATATTAGCATTTGATTTCTTACTTTGTGTAGAACCTGGAAATAAATTCAGGAACTCATCTAAATAATTCCTTTCTCCTTTGGCATCATCATCTATATCATCATTCCTTCCACTTGAGGATTCCACACTCTGTGCTTGACTAATCTTGTTTTGTTCTGTTCTACAATTCTATATACAGATATTGAAACAAATCTATCACAGGAAACCCTTGCTCTGAAATGAAGTGTATTGAAAATAATTTGAGAACACTGAAAGTCACACCAATTACCTTGAATTCTATAGCAAACTTTGCTCAAATCACTCTTCACACAGGCAACTATTCTACCCTTTTCTCAAACATAGAAAACTTGGCGAATTCTCACCTCTGAAATTTTGAATGCAAGGTAAGTGAAAATAAAGCAATGATATCATCTATTTATGGTAGAAATGATCAAGGTACGTAGCTCATTATTGAAAAATCCATCATTTCTGCCTTCAATTTTACACACTGTGCCATTAATATTGATTTCTAGCCATAGCCTTTGATCATGACAAGAAATCTGATTCTAATGAATGAAAAATTCATAAAAATTCTTATTAAATTCGATCAACAGTTACAAAATGACGTGATTGGCTCTTTTCATAAACCTTTCCACCTTATCATAACTATTTTGCATTCCTATTGGCTAGTGACTTTTCAACCATAACATGTCAGCATCAGCTTTAATTCTTCTTCATTATATTTTTCATTTTCCTTATCTGGTAACCTAGCGACCCTGCTTTGTTTCCATGTCGCTTAACATTTCTTATAACTAAGATTTCTTTTAGAGATCAGGTGACAAAATGTATCACTTTACCCCAGCTTAACCTTAGTCAGCTCCTGGTGATCACACAACTAAAGAAATCCAAGTCGCTAAAAGAAATTCCTAACTCTGAGTTTATCATGCAAAACCCCGTCCACCATAGATTTCTTTTTAATCGGACGCTTATTGCTAAGTCTCTGAATCATATTAATGCTTTATGAGATTTCACGACTTAAACCTTTGTCACCTAATCACTAGATTTTTATAGCTTAACCATTTCATACTGGAGACTTAGTGACTTAAGAATATGATACCTTTAATCTATCAACTTAATTTATTTTGGAGACTTGGTGACTATAGTGTAATGTAACATTTATTTCCTTCTATCTCTAAGCCGCTCAATGAAATTACCTTTAATCTTTTTATCTGAAGACTTCCCAAAAACCATTAATCTCTTATCTGTCATCATCCAATGGCTCTGCTAAGTCTCTGAATCTTTCATAAAAACCCTAATTCACTTGGAGACCTGGCAACAAGAGTGATATATTCCCTTTAGTCTCTTATTCGCTAGATGACTAATTTCACATTCTAAGACTACGCGACTACATACTTTAGTCACTTAGGTTTTGGAACATGTGTCTCCTTATTACTTCTTGTCTTCTAATCGCTGAAAGAATGTTGGCTTGTCAGAACTGATCAGCGACCACGAGACAACTGCTTATCTTATTTTCTTCCTATGGTTTTCTCCAAGTCTCTTAACCCTTTATCTTAACTCACTTTTTATTCTGATACTTCTCGACTATGTAATCTTTTAAACTCACTGCTTAACTTTGATTTTATCCAGAGACACCGCGACCAAAGGAAATCAAAGTCGCCAAACATTTTGCTAACTGTAGGGTTCATTTCAAGACTTTTTGACCACCGTTAGATCCTTCACCAGATGAACAGTTGTCGCTTAATCTCTTAACCATTTTGACATATTCTTTTTCTCTATGAGACAACGTGACAAAGATATTCTGCTAAGCCTGTAAATAAAATAGAATATTATTATATCATTTAGAGACTTGGTGACCAATCTAAAAAAGCACATGACTTATTTCATAACTTAGTCTTCAAAAAAGGTAACTTTAAAACATAACCTTGACTTGGAAATTAGGGCTTTTTTCAATTTTGAACCTTAAAAAGACTTAAGGGCTTAGGTTTTTACCTATTTTGAACAAGGGATGACCTAAAAAATAGGATTTTAACACTTCACTAGTTCTAAGGCCTAAAAATCATCATTTGCATTGAAATACTTTGGCAAGAACAAGCAGATTTTAACATTTAATGGCTCTTACTAATAGGGAACTTCAAAAAAATTTACTGGCCAAACTACAACTAGAAATATAACCAATAGTACTGATTCACCCCTCCCCTCTGAGGACATCATTCCAATTATTCCAATATTATCACGCGTTAGAACCCCTAGGAAGTCCCCATGACCCATTTCGACACATTGGAACAATCAAGTGTGTCCCAAAGGGTTGTATGACCTGTCGGGACACACTTGAGAGTTCCAATGTGTCGAAAGGGGTCATGGGAACTTCCTAGGGGTCCTAGTACACCTTATCAACCATTAGGACCCCTAGGAAGTTCCCATGACCCCTTTCAGCACATTGGAACACTCAAGTGTGTCCCAAGAGGTTGTAGGACCCCTTGGGGCACACTTGCATGTTCAATTGGGTTGAAAGGGGTCATGGGGACTTTGTAGGGGTCCTCATATGCCTTATCACCCATTAGGACCCCTAGGAATTCCCCATGACCCCTTTCAACACATTGGAATAGTCAAGTGTGACCCAAGAGGTCGTACGACCCCTTGGGACACACTTGAGTGTTCCAATGTCTCGAAAGGGGTCATGGGGACTTCCTAGGGGTCACTCATTTGGACCCCTAGGAAGTCCCCATGACCCCTTTCAACACATTGG
>MU228540.1:1452676-1477627 GCA_018584345.1 Thuja plicata
TATATATTATTGCAAATGAATTGACATCATTCCCCAAAGAAATTAGAACTACAATCACAATGGAGGAAAAAAAACACAAGAGTTATGAAGAAGAGTCTTTTCGGACCACAACATGGAGACCAAAAAGAATTAGTGCTACCATGTCGCAAATCCATTTGGACTACACAAGGAAAACATTTATGAAAAATAGCACAGGTACAACATAACATGAAAACAACATATAGAATAATAAAGATACATATAGAGGAACAGTACAACAAGTTCGATTCCTTTATCACCTTGCACCAACAAAGTAACAAGGGTCGTATAAAAGAATCTAACAAACATTTAGCCAACACATTACGGGAGAAGCACAATAAAAAAGGCAAACACATAAAAGGCTACCATGGAGGACAAGCCAATCAAGCGCATCACCTACTCTCCTCATCTTGATCTATATCATTTAGGGAAGGTGGACAACTCACAAGAGGGACTATATATAACATAGTAGGAATAGTAGCCATTTCCAGTCAAGGATCCTCTTGAGAATCACGATGTTTGATACTAGGTGTAATTATCAATTGTGTTGAAAACATATTAGGTAAATTAGTTTCAATATCAATAGTCTCATATTCATCATTAGTATCAATAGAATCATCAAGAGTATCTTCTTAATCAAGATTAATCGAAATAGAATCTAAGATACGAATAGAATCATCATAATCATTCATATTAACATCATTATTAACATTAACTTCTTCCAACACATCAGGCATAGGCTGGTCAAAAGAAGGTAAAGAAATTTTAAGAATAGAGGCACAGGCCTTAGCTTGATCCTGATGCTTCTTATGATGTTCATTGGTAGATCGGTTATATTTTGTCTTGTTTGAAATATGTTGAGAACTAGGAGGAACAACAACTGGTGCCTTCATAGGTTCCATAGGAGGATTAGTAGGATTCTCAGTAGGCTGAAAAGAAACACTAGGAGCTTGATTAAAAGAACTAAAAGCAATGGATAAATTAGGTATAGAAGGCCTAGGAAAAATACCATTGTTAATATCCATCTGAGGCATGCTTAACTCAATAATATTGTGATGTTTATTGGCTTGATATGAGTGAAAAAGGTTATCAGGTCGAGAAGAAGATGAATTAGGTAATGAAGGCCAAAAGAAGTCAAGGGTAGCACAATCTCTAGGCCTAGAAGGTTGTATAAAATATGATTAATTGTTTTCACTTCATCATGAATGAACTTAATACACTTATGGATAGGAGAAGCAATGACATGCATGGCAGTCAGCCAAGGCAAACTACGCTTAACTTGAAATTGATCAGAAATGAAGGTAGTGTCCACAAATTTACCACAAAGTTAAATAGGCAAGTTAATAGAACCAAATGATGGACAGAGAAAAAAATTACAAGTTTGGGTCCACACATTAGATGTATTATAATAATTACATTGTAAGTTCTTCGAAAAAAGGTTTTCTTTAGTAATGACATTGACTAAGGATTTAGGGTCAAAAAGACAACCATGCATAAGTATCTTATAAACCCTAGCATAAATATAGAGGGGACCATCAGGAGCTTTAATAGTATCAGAATCATCAAAGGTGATCGAGAGTTCCCTAGGTCTTTTATTCTTAGGTTTTTTTTGAGGTTGAGGTTGAGGTTTCAGTTTCGGCTTAGGTTGAGGTGGAACTTGAAGTTGAGGTTGAGGCAGAGGAACTTGA
Source organism: Thuja plicata (assembly GCA_018584345.1). Lineage (NCBI taxonomy): Eukaryota > Viridiplantae > Streptophyta > Pinopsida > Cupressales > Cupressaceae > Thuja > Thuja plicata. The sequence goes on from MU228540.1 coordinate 1,454,383, forward strand.
ATAGGAGGTTGAGATTAAGGCTGGGGTGGAGATATAGGTTGAGACAAAAAAACATGCTCCACATGGTTAATAATATGATTGAGATCATCCATCTTTGAATCATTAAACAATATCCACATAAGATGGCTGAACAATGGTATTAGTATCATTTGTAGGCAAAGGATTCATATAGATTTGGAGGTTTTGATTAGGAGGAGAGACAATTTTTTTCCCACTACCATCAAAACTATCAACAGAAAAAGCATTAGAATCAATTAAGTCTTGAATCTTATGTTTTAGAGAATAACACTTCTCAGTATCATGACCATTCTGACAATGGTATTGACAAAAGGCTTTGTGATCAAAGGATTTGGATGCCATTGTAGTAGGAAGAAGAGGTTGAATAGGAGGCAAAGTAATCATATTAGCATTCAACAATTTACTCATAATAGAATGTAAAGATTCAGAAAGAGGAGTAAACATACGATTTAGACAAAAAGTAGTGGATGCAGAAGTGTCATTGTTGGATGCAACAACAACTACATTTTCTTGCTTATTTATCTTGACATAGTTTTTAGGTTTGTAAAACTTGTTGGGATTAAGAGAAGCATCACTCTTATCAACTGGAACATGAGCCATTGAAGTGTTGCTCTCAAATTGACTCACTTGTAATTGATAATGATGAAGCACTGCACAAAGTTGTTGAAAAGAGGTAAATTCAGAAAGCATATTCTTATCTCTAATATCCTTTTGCAAATTTGAAATAAACATATGTCGAATATCAATATCGAGAACAAGATAAGAAATTTGAGCAAACAAATGCTTAAATCTACCAATAAATTCAATCAATTTTTCTTTAGTATTTTGTTTACAATGCATCAAATCAGTTAAAGACACTTGCGGACCAATGTTATTTTGGAAGTGTTGGATAAAGGCATTGTTGACGGGGTTTTGCTGACCGGGTCTGCCAACAGTCATAAGTTGTCACCGGGTTCTGGGGAAATCGGCCAACTCCACCTATAAAGGTCATCCGGGGGAATTAAATCCTTTGGGCCTTCAAGCACTTGGGTGTCGGGTCACGACGGTGTGGGGGCTCAGTCGGGAGAGGTGAATGTTTTTGAGGGGGATAGCTGGTTTCTTCAACTTATCTTTTCCAGAGATTCAGTCAAAGTAAAGGTTTTCCGAGCGTTCTATACTTAGCAAATAAAACGAAAAAGATCCTGTAGGGTTAGAAACATTTCATCTAACTATAGTCACGCTAAAATGTCCGGAACATCAATGATACTCTGGTAAACTACACTAAATACTGAAGAAACACATAACCATCGGCTAGCATTTTATCAGTAGCGGGAGTAAAGAGGTCGTTAATCTACTTTAACATACCAGCGTAAAAGACATAAAAAACATCAAAACATGAAATACCATTAACTCAGAAGTAGGAATGCCAAAAATGTCATTGCTAAGAATTTTTCCTTCTTCATTAATATTCAGTCCAGCAAGCACTGGTGCGTGATACAATGGTGGCTCCAGGGGAGCATCTAACTATCAAGAACAAAATCATGGAGAATTGAGCTCTGCAACTAAAGAGAAATTACTTTGCTATTGCTATGGACAACAAAATCATCAATTTTGCCGACCCTTGGAAATGGGCCGATTTGCCTATTTATGCAACTCTCTAACCCTAACCCTATTTTACATATTTCAATAAAATACAATATCCGGGGGCCGGTACTACCTGCGCCACCCTACAAAAGACCTGGAGAAGGAATAGGTCTGTCATGTTAGAGGAATAAGATAAAAATATACATCGGAAGAATTGGTCTCAAGAAGAGAGCCGAAAAGGAGAAAGAAGGAAGTAGGTCCCTCGAGGACCGAGGCTACATGCCTCATAAATGGGAAATGCGGTGCCCTGTCTCCAATGTGCCAGATGTACTTTTGAGTGGCACCTCGATAGACCACCCTATCAGAAGACCAACTGCCAAGCTGACACCCCTTGATGTGGCCAACCACCTTCTGACAGTCTTTATTAACCGCTTCTGAAAGTGACCGGTCGGCCTCGGGGACCGAGACACGGAACACTTTAAAGAATACAAAATTGTTGGATCTGGAACTCTGGGATCCTGGAAATTATGTCCCAAAAAGAATAAAGAATACTCAATGTGAGTTCTTCCCCGGCCTCCGGAGAAAGCTCAAGGTTGCTTGTTATCGCTGAAGGCCTGGAGGAGGCGGAAAATGCCATCCTCATCTATCTCTTTTAGGCTGGCCCTTCTGTGTCTAGCCACTTCAACTTGTTCCCCCAGGTCCGAAACATTCCCTTTGAATTCATCTTCCATTTTTGCAGTGTCATGGCCCTTAAGTATCATCTTGGTTAGTTTTGTCATACGGGCCTCATCCATTCCCTCTGGAGATTGATACCAGGATTTCATTATTTCATCAAAACTCCCCAAAACTAAATCTTCAAGGGTATAAGTATCTGTACTAAGGGGATCAGCCCCGGAAGCCTTTATTATAAAAGACATATAAATTAGAAGAATACTTTACAGTGTTTACCTTCTCTTGCAAGGACTCTACCAGTTTCTTGGTTACCTCCAATGTGAGGTCAAGTCTAGAGTGCTGAGTTCTTACAAAGTCAAATGATTCCTCACCCAGAATTTCAGATTCAGAAATTATGTCTTCTCTCAAGGTGAGGAGCTCTTCGAGCTCCACCTTCCATGCTTGGTAATTTTTAGCGTCACTCTCCCACTGCTCAATAAGTGCTTTCTCTTGATGAATAACTTGCTAGGCTGTGTATAAGTCTAGGAGAGTGGACGCTAGGAAACGTCAGGTGTTTCCTATCTGTAGGGCGACCCATTCATTACTCGCAGGGAGTCTATGTCACTCTACGGTAATTCTTCAGTTGTTGAGGTCTCCGAAGGGGTGGCATTGATGGGTCTGGCCAGCTCGGTAAGCAATCCCATAAGATTTGTATTCTTCTCTTTCTTGGCTTTGAGCCTCTGGGCCTCCTTTTCATATCGGGCTTCAACTGCCCTTGCTGCCTCCTTAAGCAAGTCCACCTCACCTTGCTTACCTCTTTTGCCTAGGGATACCTCTGCAACATTGTAATCTGTGGGGTCTGCAGTTGCTTCATCGGCGTCCAGGGGATGTGTTGCCACAACGGTAACTGTTTCCCCACCCGACCCAGTTCGAAGAGTGTGAACTGTCTGGGCTTTCTTTGCTTTTGGTGGGGCCTGTACTTGGGCCATCATCTCGGCCAGGGAGAGAGGAATCACCGGAGTGGACTGAGCTTTTCTCTTTTTTCTTTCTACCAGCCACTGGGGTGGGAGAGGTGGCCTTCCTGCCAGGACTTGTTCTCTTGATTCTCTCCTGGTGTCCTGTGGCTGTTGCTCCTCTTCGACGTGGACTTCATCCGTCCTCCCCGCCTCAACTTCTTCTACAACAATATTTCCTTTGTCAACTTCCATCTCCTCAGCCTTGTCCTATACGTCTATTGCTGGGTCTGGACCTTGGTAGGCTTCTTCGGGGATTTCCTCTTCAAGCTGCTTCTCTTCTTCTTCTTCTTCTGCCGAAATTTCTTCTTCTGTCGGTAGTAGGGGAGGTATCGGGCCAAGATTTAAAGTTTGCGCCGCTGTGATAACCTGCCCGAAGGTCGCCCTCGGGAGTGGCCCTTGAAACGTGCCGGCTGGGTTTACGGTTACTCCCAGAGGTCCGGTTCCCCCAGCGGATGCCATTTGTTTGCTTGGATTTGGTTGGTCCACTCCCAGACCTTGCATCTCTTGAGCCCCAGAGATAATTTCTGGTTCCAACTCCTTTTCTTCTATCTCCTGCTCTTGCTCTTACGCAGGTTCCTGTTTCGGGTCTTCTTGGTTCATAGCCTCCGCTTCTTTCTCCAGGACTTCTGTCCCTGCTTGTGTATCATCCCCTTGCAATTTTCCAAACTCATCGGTTGCAAATACATCATCAAATTTCTCTTGCAGAGGGGGACTGGCTGGGACCTCTGCAGGCTCTGTTTCTTTCTCTGGTTCTGGGGAACTGGAAGAAATGATCTCTACTTCTCGGGGGAGGGACGACGCTGGCGCTGGTTCTGCCTTGGGCTATTTTATGTGATTCCTCTTCCTCTGGGTGACCAAAGGTGGCCCCGCATCAGCTATAGTTGCTGCCTCCATGGGATCCACCCCCGTTGCCTTGACCATTAAGGCTGCCAGCGACGGGGAGGATAGAGGACGAATTGGTCCGGCCATGAGCAGGGGAGTGGCCAGCCTTGTTATTAACTGCTCCCTCATTTGCTGGGAGGCTACCACAGATTGCTTGATCTAATCTTGTATCAGGACTTCTTGCGTTGAGGGGGTTGTAGCTATTCCCTTTCCTTTGTCTGCACCTTGTGAAGAAGTCCCGGCCCCCGGGGTCATTTTAGGTACCGGCTATGGCGCTAATTTTGGCACTGGTCAGGAAGCTTGGCGCATACTCCCGGGGCATACCTTTTTGAAATAGGCATGACTTTACTCGAACACCTCTCGAGTGAAGTCCTCAATCATGGGCCCCTCTTGGGCGGCCCAATCCATTGCTGGCAATGCCATTTTATCGATCCCCTTTTCTTTGTACTGGGGATCTATGGTGGGGGCGGTGTTAGAGAAGTCCAGAGGGAATCTCCGGAGCTTCAGTTCCTGCATCAATCCGGCTATCATTCTATTATAGTGCCTACTCTAGACATCCACGTCATCCTGGCAATCAGCCCAGAAGTCTTCCATATGTATATGATGGGGCTCTGAGGCCTGGGGCATTGCCGTCATAATTCGGCCATGCAGATCAAAATTTCTCTGCGCCAGATAAAATTCTTGTAAGTTATAACTTTTTGGTTCATTATCTGCCTCCTTAGGGGCAGCCAGACTGCATGTGTAGTTCCCACAGTTGATTAGAAATGAGACGTTGGGGACCTTCTTGAGTGCAAAGAAAGTATGCAACTCCATCATTTGCCGGCAATATTCCAGCAGCACGATCTTTTCCGCACAATGTTTGGGCAACAAGTAGGGTTTCCCAAAGAAGCCGGTGACCCTAATGTATGTATGCTATTAGAATTGGATATAGTAGTGCCCATAACTACTAACTAATTTCATCGCCTCAGTAGATAGGCAGTATCTAGCATCCCGGGTAGGTGTGAGCAGGTGGTAGTAAATGAACGTATCGTTCACCCGGCAGAAACTGGGGAAGCTGGCCTCCCATTGAATTTGTGAGAAATGGTCCCACAGTGCTTTTTGTCCTGGGCCAATCCTGAGAATGCCATCTATAAGTAGGCTATTGGAATGGGGCCTCTGCTGGGCCAGGGCCCATAAAACATAAGAAGACATGTAGAACTTCTTCTCGTTCAACTGTTAGAACTGGGAGTCGACATGATTGGAGATTATTGTCGCCCAGTCAAAGAATTCTTCCTTAGTGGAGATGCCGAGGAGGAAATAGTACATCCACTTGGCAAACTCCTGGGTGGAAGGTTGCCCAAATACCTAGGCTAATGTTATTATCCCCATTTGGATGCTCTCCTTGAATTCAGAGCAGGGGATATCTATCTTCATTCTCTTTGGGTCCCTCTTCGGGGCCTTGAGCCAATGGGTGTTCATGTACACTCGGGCTGCATCTTCTAGTTGTGTAAACTGTTTCAAGGCATCAGTCCTTATAACCACCATGGATCTTTCAAATTGCAGGATACCCAGGCCTGCATGAAATGTGACTGGGTCGAGGGACACCAGTGGGGTGGGGTATCCCATGGGCTCTGCAGCTGCGAGCATAACAGCCTGGATAGAAGAGTTGTAGTGGGTTTCCAGTGTTATGATAAGCTCCAGAGATTGTATGGAGCATGGGAAGCAAGCTGCCCGGAGAATTTTGAAACTCCCGACGTTGATTGCGAGCTGGTCTCCAGCCTGTCGCTGGATGTGCATTATCTTTACCAGAGCCTGCATTTCTGCCCAAGTTCTGACATTGGCGTCGGTCATCAATTTTACCTTGGACTCAATCTTTGAGCCCACAATGGCATTGTCCAGTACATATTTCATGGTGAGGGGAAGTTTTTCCAGGGATTTCTCCATTTTTGACTTTGCTACTGCCCTGGTTTCTATTGTGGTTGGTAATTCTGGACTTCCAGGAGGAGATGATGCGGAAGCTTCAGACATGTTTGGAGGATGAAGTCCGGGAACCTACAAGGAAAAGCGACCATCAGAACATTTTCAACAAAATAATCATTTCGAGGTCTGGGAAATCTTACCACCGTGGTGTTTTCCTTCCCTGAAAAGGGTAGTTTTACGCGAAGATACCCGGAAAGAAAAACACATAGAAAATAGAAGATATCATTAACACATGTCCGGGTCTGGAAAATTTTGTCACACTTAGCAAAGACACGGGATGGATGGTGGTAAGAGGCCCGAAGCCTAGAGAAAAAACCAGAAGACCAAACCAGACAAAATAGGGAAGCAAAAACAAACAAAAGCAAGAAAACCCAAAGAAAAACCAAAAAGCCAAAGAAAAATAGAGAGGAGGGAAGGCAGAAACACCAACCTGAGAACGCAGAAGGTGGAGGGAAGGGAGGTTTTACCACGCGAGCTCTGCAACAGCTCGAGTTGTCAAACTATCAGAATCACCACCACGAAGTGCTTGCACCTGCCTGAGAATGGCTGAAAATTGTTAAGGTCTGATTACCATAAACTTCCTGCAAACGCCCTGTTAATCGCTTTGAAATTGCTCTTTAATTCGCTCTAAGTTCTCGAAGGTTTTAATCATGGTAAACATAAAAAAGATAGATAAATTCTATTTATACCCGCGGTAAAAGGCAATCCTCCTCCTTCCGGCGATCTCTGGACAGGCAAAACCTCTGGACTCCGAGCCCGGGGATTCCTCGTGATGATATCTCTAAGAACATCACGACGAAAAATCCCAGGGTCCAGAATCCGGTTCCCAGAAAAAGACCACCTCCGTGACCGGAGTCCCAGAGGAGAAAACCAAACAGCAAAATGACACACCGGGGAAGAAAAAAAAAAAAACCCCAGAGAAAGAAAACAAAAGAAAAAGATAAGGCAAAGCCGCAAGCAAAAGCAAAAAAGGGGGACCCAACATTTTTCACACAAAATGTAGGGACGGGGATGCAGGGCATAACAAATGGTGACTATCTAGGACAAATGCCTTAGCGCATTTGAGAATCAAAGAATCTCTGGTTAGAAAAGCTGGAACAAGCCACTTCCCGAAGCATCTGACAGGCAAAAGACAGCATATCCGAGAAAATCCAACCATGTAGGAGTCAGTCTATAGTCCTTCATCAGTGGTGTTGTGTGTGCTTTGGAAGGAAATCAAGCCAATGACCTTTGGGAGTAGAGAAGAGGCACTAATTACATCGAACCAGTCATCAATTTGCTCATTTCCCCGGAGACCGGAGTTCTGTCCCACTTCTCCTTTTGTTATTTTGCTTATTTCTGGGTGGGGAAGGTGGTACTTCTTTCACCATTGAGCTTAAGCTTAGCTAATCTTAATGGCGGTACTTCTTTCACCTATCCACCTATATTTAGATTGTTCAAAAAGAGGATAGAAACTCTGGACCCGAAAAGAATCTCTTAAGATTTTCAGACCTGAGTCAATCAAATAGTACAACCGATCTACCCTCGGCGTGTCCGATTACTTGTTCCTTGTATTACTATTTTGTTCACTGATTGCCAGATTTCTGAAGAGAACACCCAATGGAGATTCCTTCAAAATTTTCCATAACCCGTGAAATGAACCCCGGAGACCGGAGTTCCACCATGCTAAAAATAGATTCCAAAAGTCAGCCATGCCGTAGACATTGTACCGGAGGCCAAAGTTATGTGAAGCATTCCAATTCCTACAAGACGGAACAAAATGCTGAGACCAAAAGAAAACCGAAAATAAAAACAAAAATGAAAAAAGGGGGATTGTCCTGGAAGATAGCCAACAAGGCTATTTACAAGGCAGGGTACCTCGCAATGAGGCAGCCGGAAGAGATATTTACAAGCGAAAAGCTTTACATATAATATAATTTAGGACGAACTTACCCTACTCGAAATAGTGTTTGAGAAACTGTCCATTAACGGGCAATGCGACAGGTTCCCCAGTCAAGGTGTTGAGGCGGTAAGTATTTGCTCCACAGATTTCTGAGATCAAGTATGGTCTGAGCTAGAGCCGCTGGAACTTGGTATGCTTTCCTTTCTTCTCTCGGGCCTTGTCCCACAACAGGACCAAATCTGAGATCTGAAAATCCTTATATTGGGCTCTTCTGTCAAACCATCTCTTTACCACTGTTTGATGACGTAGAAAATGTTCAAGAGCCGCACCTCTCTGTTCTTCCATTCGCACCAGGTTCAAGAGCCGAACCTCCATGATATTGTCCCTGTTGCTAAATTCCTGCATGAACTGTAAAACTGGGATCTGTAAGTTGACTGGGAATACAGGGTTTTGACCATAAACCAGATGGAATGAGGATGTTCCCAGAGCGGCCTTGATACAGATGCGATCCGCCCAAAGGGCGAATTTAAGCTTTTGATGCCAATCCCAGGGATTTTGTTCTAACAAATGTTTGATCACTTCAAGCAGATTCTTGTTTGTGGATTCAGCAACGCCGTTTTCCTGGGGGTAATAGTTGCTGGAGAACTTCAGTGTGATCTTCCGATTGTAGGTCCATTCAAGTAACTGTGCTGAAGAAAATGCTGGACCATTATCACATACCCAAGAAAAGGGCATCCCAAATCTTGTGACGATGTTTTCTTCCAAGAACTTGATAACTATGTCCGCCGTGTTGTTTTTACAAGGTATAGCTTCAGACCACCGAGTGCAATAGTCACTAGCAGTAAGGATGTATCGGTGGTTGGCAGACGATTTGGGGTTAATCTCTCTGATGAAGTCAAATGCCCATTGGGCGAAGGGTCTAGCCTCGTAGACTGGTTGTAGAGGCATAGCGGGGTTACGCTCTCGATGCGCTGTAGTTTGACAAGTATGGCATTTTCTAATGTGAGTGTAAACGTCCTTGAAGATACAGGGCCAATAGTATCCGGCCCAAAAGATCTGATGGGCAGTGGCGTTAGCTAAGCCATGCCCGGTTCCAAACTGTCTGTGGAATTCGTTGATTATTCTTAAAGCTTGGTCTCTATCAATGCACCGGAGGTACACTCCCTTGTAGTTTTTGCGGTAAAGCTCATAATTTTTTATCATGAAGTGTGCACTTTTCATCTGCAAAGCGCGTCATTTGTGGGGAGGCAACCCCTCCGGGAATTTGTTGTTTAGCAATAAATATACCAAATCAGTATACCATGGATCTTGGGTAATGGACTCCACTGTGTAAGTTTGACATTCTATGCGGGGAGTCTCTTCTGCTATCGCCCGACTTAGTCCTTGGCCTCGGGCTATCCTCATGGGCTGCATTTCTAAGTCATATTCCTGGAGGATGGCCATCCATTTCCCCCATCTTTCACCCAATTCACTCTACATTAGCAGAGATTTGATGGCCATGTCCGGGATGATAGCATGCACTTTGCTCCGGAGAATGTAATGCCAAAATTTCTTCACGGAGTGAACTAAAGCAAAGGCCTATTTTTCTAGTGGAAAATACTGGACTTCGGCATTCTTAAAGGGGGAACTCATGAAAGCTATTGTTTATTCCTCCCCTCCAACCTTCTGGGTCAATACTGCCGCAGCGGAATGCGGCGAAGCAAACGAGTAAATGTAAAATGGGAGGGAATAGTCTGGGCTAGCCAGGACCGGTGCCTCCGTTATGGTTTGTTTAATCTGGGCGAATGCGCATTTTGCTTCAGGACTCCACTCAATCTTAGTATCTTTCTTCATCATCTCGTTGAGTGGCTTAACTGTTTCTGCGAATCCTGTGATGAATCGTCTTACGAAGTTGATCTTTCCAAAAAAGGATCGCATCTCTTTCTTGCTGCCAGGTATCTGTAGATTTAGCAACGCTTCGACTCTATCAGGGTCTATGGATATACCCTTCTCAGAGATGATATGCCCAAGCAACTTCCCCTCGGTGACCCCGAATATGCACTTCTTGCGGTTAAGAGATATTCCATACCGGTGATATCTCTCGCAGATCTGAGCGAGGTGGGCGGGATGATCACGCCTGTCCCGGGAGAAGATAGTCAAATCATCCATGTAGATGATTATGCACCGATTTACGAGGCCCTTGAACACAATGTCCATGGCCTTTTGAAATGTAGCCCCTGAGTTGATCAGGCCAAAGGGCATTCTTCTGTATGCAAACATTCCCCACTTGGTGGTAAACATTGTTTTCTCTCTGTCCTCATATTTGACCATGACCTAGTTGTACCCCGAATATCCATCCAAGAAAGACATCATCTGAGATACATTTACTATCTGCAACACCTCATCCAACGAGGGGAGAGGGTGATTATCTTTTTTAGATGCCTTGTTTAAATTTTGGAAATCCACGCAAAGGCGGATCTCGCCATTCTTTGTCCTTATAGGGATTAGGTTGGCAACCCATGTAGTATGCTAGATTGGGAAGATTATCCGGGCTGACAGCAGTTTTTCTACTTCTTGTTGATCAGCGGTTCTATCAGGGGGTTGACTGGTCTTTGCTTTTGCCGAAAGGGCTTAGCATCTGGTTTCAGGGGAATAGTGTGGGTCATGATGGATGTATCATATATTTTCAAGTCTTCATATCCCCAAGCAATCACGTCGATGTATTCTCAGAGAACCGTGAGAATCTTCTCCCTTTCCTCAGGGGAACAGGAGGTACCAATGTGGATGATCTTTTCTTCACTAGGCTGGCCGATGTTAACCTTTTCAAACTTTCCTCCCTCAGGGGAAGATGACACCTTCTCGTGGGCCCGAGGGTCCGAGTCAAAAATTCATTCTAGTGCAACCATCCCCTTAGGGATGGTGTTGGTGGGTAGGTCCATGATCCCATCATCTTCATCACCCTGCCCAGTATCATCGTGATCTCGTTCCTCCACTATCTGATCCTCAAAGACACCAACATTCGCCATGAAGGCTAGGATGTGTTGATCATCTTCAAAAACCTGAAAGTGGGTAACATTATCTGGGATGGAGGGGGTGGGGACCATCTCAACTAAAAATCTTCAGAGTCGCGAGCCGGCCATTGGCTCAAGTGTGCTGGCGGAAACGACAAGGGCATCCGGGACATAGTTCCGTCGCCGGGGAATGAGGTCAATGCCAAAGGCATCGAAATCTTCGATAAGGCTCCAAGCTCGGTTGCGGTAAGTTGCTAGCCTTTTGTCATGACATGTGTATTGACTCCGGACTTGCTTAACAACCAATTCTAAATCACCCAGAGCCCGAAGGCGAGTGATACCTTTCCTTAGTGCGAATAAGAGTCCAAGGACCAAAGCCTTGTACTCTGTGACATTATTTGTACAGTTAAACTGCAACCTATAGGACGCGAGGAAGGACTTCCCTTGCGGGTTGATTAGTTCTACCCCAGCCCCACAACCCTGTTTGGATCGGGACCCATCGAACTTCAGGGTCCATAAGTCATTGTTTATAATCTGGGGCTGGGGAGTGGGAGTTTTCTTTGGATTATCGTTGGGAGACTTGGGGATTTCCTCCCGGACCGCCGGCGTGAAAGTAGAATTTACCTCCGGAGTTTGGGTTTGGGATTCTTCGGGGGATGGCGCCAAAGGAGCACATCCCACAGGGACACTGGGTCCCGGGGAATCAGTTGCATGTTGTTTGTTCTAGAGGGTATTAAGGTGCCGGTTAGCGATCGAGAGACATGGCCCACACCCAAGTTCTGAATGTTTCTGGTAGTGTACTCGGCACCAAGTGCCAGAAAGGAGTGTGGCTAGGGTTGCTATGGAGTCTTGAGAGCTGACTTCAACTCTCATCTTTTCTTCGAGGTCTTGGGCTCTCTGTAGTACGGTGAGATCTTCTCCGGGGACAAAATCAAATGTTAAAATTTTAAAAGGTTTATACACCCCTAGAGAAGTCTCAGAGAAAAAGACCTCATTGACCCTTCCAACTTTGGTAAGGGCCCGTTTCATCCGGGGTTCGCTTTCGACCTGGATCTTATTGGATTCTCCTTCCCATGGAAGCCACAAGTGGGTAAAGTCGGTCGAAAAGTATCCATTCAAGGACTTAGACCAATTTCGACATACTAACATCCCGTAAGTCTCCGGGATGTCCACCACTTGGATGTCAATGATGCTGGCTATCCTGGGGTCCTGGATAAGATGTATCCGGATGTTCTTCAATTCCCCCACCATTTTTACAGCTATCTTATCCAGCTGGATTACTGTGCCATTAGATGGGGTTGGGTGGAATCTGAGCTTCTGACAAATGGATAAGGGCATGATGTTACCTGAAGCTCCAGAATCTACTAAGAAATTGTGTATGTTCTTACCGTGTATATTTAGGCCTAGCAAGAAGGGAGGATCCTCATTGTTCCCGCGGAAGACAGCTGCATTAGCATCTTTGAATGAAACAGTCTTGGGTGGGCGGCTAACGGCTTCCAGGGTCCCTAGGAGCTTCAGAAGAGACTTCTTCTGCTCGAGACAGTTTAACAAAACCTCCATCAGGGTCATGGAGGTAGTGGTCTACTCTAACGCCTTCGTAATGTCAAATCTTCCTCCCGGAAACTGATGATTTTCCTCCCTAAGATCTTTTGCTTGGTTAGAGATAGGACCTTTTGGAGGGACGGGTTGATCTATCACATTATTCTGGGGAGGAGTATCTTTGATAGGAGGTGTGGTCGCGTAAGCTGGTACTTTACCAACCTGACTCTGAGTGTTGTATGGAGCCCGCGGGTTAGTAAAGGCGTTGGCCTCAAAGGGCGGGATAGATTTATCAAAGAATCTCTGTAGTTCAGATTCTTCTTCATCTTCCCCAGAAGTCTCGAAGAAGATGGTGTCACAGGTGAAGGCACTGTGGGTTGTTTCTTGGACAGGAGGCTCTGGAGGGGTAGTATCATGCGACTGCTGCCTGTCCAGCTGGGAGATCATGATGACCTTCTCCAAAGTGGCACAATTCACCTCATTGTGGGAACCCGTGTCATGTAATCTACACCATTTGGTCATGGGATGGAAGTCTGCGACAGGTGTAAAGTGTGATGGTCCAGCACCATTTTGGTTGGTGTTTTGGTTCGGAGGCGGGCCTCCGGTATTTGCGTTGTTATTCTATTGCTACTGATTGGGCCTAGGCCCGTTGTTAAATTTTCTTCCTCTGGCATTGTTGTTTCGTTGGCCGAAGAAAATGTTTCCCGTCTGGGAATTCAAATTCTGGGGTGCGTAGGACCCCGCCTTCAGTTGGTCCATGTCCATAGTCAAAGTGAACAGCATTCGCTGGAGGGATTCAACCTCGGCGGTCAACTGAGTGTTAGCGTCACAATGTGACGACTGTTGCTGTTGTTGGCTTCTCGGGAAGGCAGCAGTGTTAGCCAGAGTCAAGGGCGACAATCCTCCAGTCGCGGATGACTGGAAGAATGGCACTCCAGACGGTTGTGTCTGAGTCTATTGTGTCTACTGCGGCTGATTCCAAGGGAAGACTTCCAGACCTGGTGTCATTTAGGTTTGGGCTGGGTAAATGTATCGTGCCTGTTGGTGTATAAAGGGTGGCGGGGGATTCATTTCCATCGATGGGGCACCCATTGCCAGATTGGGGTTGTATCCCCTGGCATACGCAGTTCTACCAGGGATCATATTGAAAGGCATGCTCTGCCTAATCCCGGTCGGGGATTTATTGAGACCGCGGGACAGCTCTAGGGCTAGGTTGTAGACTTTTGCCAAAGTGTCCCAGTCACCCGCGGTAGTGGTTCTCCAGAGGAGAGTGGCAATGAAGGGGTCCATCGCGTTAAGATAAGTCTGTATGGTTACGTCTAGAGATGGGATAAAAGGGCCCGTACACTACTTCAGGGTGCGCTGGAACCTATGGTTGAATGCTGCAAGCGGTTCACTAGGTTCCTTTCTGATGGAGATGAACTGGCTGTAGGACCAGGCTGGGTCCACATGCATGCGAAAGGCGGCCAAGAAGGCGTCCTCCATATCCTACCAGGTGTTTATGGAGTTGGCAGGTAGGTTAAGGTGCCAGTTCAACTCACTTTGTCCTAGGGACAGGGGGAACATATGGGTCACAACATCTTCATGCTGGATCCGGTGTCAATTCATGGCATATTTGTATGCCTGTAAGTGTTCTTCTACGGTCCATGAGCCTAAGTGCTCATATCACAGGCAAATCTTCTCCGGGTGAGAGGGTAAATCATTGGTTGCACCCAGAAAAGTGCCCATTGGGGACCCAGTATTTCTAAAATATGCAACCATTGGGGGAACTATATGTTGGGTAGCTTGGGTATTGGTTCCCGGGATTTTCTGAGGAGTATTCAAGGGTATGGTAGATCCCCAGACAATAGTGGCTGGTATGACTTTCGAGGTCCGTTTCTTTCGAGCAGGGGGCTCGAGTTTGACAAACTTTCTGGGATTCGGGGCGGACCTAAGGACTCTTTCAAATTTCACTAGGGAAAAAGACCCAATCTTGTGCAAGGCTGGTCTCCTAAAACTACAACTCAAGGAACCCTCAAAAGGTGTAAAATTAGAATCTTGGGAGGGGGATGAGTTCATGCCCTCCTTCTAGCACCAGTTTCTGTTGACGGGGTTTTGCTGACGGGGTCCGCAAACAGTCATAAGTTGTCACCAGGTTCTGGGGAAATCGGCCAACTCCGCTTGTAAAGGTCATCCGGGGGAAATAAATCCTCCGGGCCTTCAAGCACCTAGTTTTCGGGTCACGACGGTGCGGGGGCTCGGTCGGGAGAGGTGACTATTTTTGAGGGGGATAGCTGGTTTCTTCAACTCATCTTCTCCAGAGATTCAATCAAAGTAAGGGTTTTCTGAGCATTCTATACTTAGCAAATAAAATGAAAAAGATCCAGTAGGGTTATAAACATTTCATCTAACTATAGTCACGCTAAAATGTCTGGAACATCAATGATACTCTGGTAAACTACACTAAATACTGAAGAAACACATAACCATCGGCTAGCATTTTATCAGTAGCGGGAATAAAGAGGTCGTTAATCTACTTTAACATACCAGCGTAAAAGACATAAAGAACATCAAAACATGAAATACCATTCACTTAGAAGCAGGAATGCCAAAAATGTCATTGCTAAGAATTCTTCCTTCTTCATTAATATTCAGTCCAGCAAGCACTGGTGCGTGATACAATGGTGGCTCCAGGGGAGCATCTAACTATCAAGAATAGAATCATGGAGCATTGAGCTCTGCAACTAAAGAGAAATTACTTTGCTATTGCTATGGACAAAAAAATGATCAATTTTGCCAACCCTTGGAAATGGGCCGATTTGCCTATTTATACAACTCTCTAACCTTAACCCTATTTTACACATTTCAATAAAATACAATATCCGAGGGCCGGTACTACCTGCGCCACCCTACAAAAGACCTAGAGAAGGAATAGGTCTATCATGTCAGAGGAATAAGAGAAGAATATACATCGGAAGAATCGGTCTTGAGAAGACAACCGGAAAGGGGAAAGAAGGAAGTAGGTCCCTCGAGGACCGAGGCTACATGCCTCATAAATGGGAAATGTGGCGCCCTATCTCCAATGTGCCAGATGTACTTCTGAGCGGCACCTCGAGAAGACCACCCTGTCAGAAGACCAACTGCCAAGATGACGCCCCTTGATGTGGCCAACCACCTTCTGACAGTCTTTATTAACCGCTTCTGAAAGTGACCGGTTGGCCTCGGGGACCGGGACACGGATCACTTTAAAGAATACAAAATTGTTGGATCTGGAACTCTGGGATCTGGGAACTTACGTCCCCAAAAGAATAAAGAATACTCAATGTGAGTTCTTCCCCAGCCTCCAGAGAAAGCTCAAGGTTTCTTTTTATTGCTGAAGGTCTGGAGGAGGTGGAAAATGCCATCCTCGTCTATCTCTTTTAGGATGGCCCTTCTGTGTCTAGCCACTTCAACTTGTTCCCCCAGGTCTGGAACATTCCCTTTGAATTAATCTGCCATTTTTGCAGTGTCATGGCCCTTAAGTATCATCTTGGTTAGTTTTGTCATCCGGGCCCCGTCCATTCCCTCCGGAGATTGATACCGAGATTTCATTATTTTATCAAAACTCCCCAAAACTGAATCTTTGGGGGTATAAGTATCTGTACTAAGGGGATCAGCCCCGGAAGCCTTTATTACAAAAGACTTATATAAATTAGAAGAATACTTTATAGTGTTTACCTTCTCTTGCAAGGACTCTACCAGTTGCTTGGTTACCTCCAATGTGAGGTCAAGTCTGGAGTGCTGAGTTCTTACAAAGTCAAATGATTCCTCACCCAGAATTCCAGATTCAGAAATTATGTCTTCTCCCAAGGTGAGGAGCTCTTTGAGCTCCACCTTCCACACTTGGTAATTTTCAGCGTCACTCTCCCACTGCTTAATAAGTGCTTCCACTTGATGAATAACTTGCCGGGCTGTGTATAAGTCCAGGAGAGTGGACGCTAGGAAATGCCAGGTGTTTCCTATCTGTAGGGCGACCCATTCATCCACTGCATGGGCCTTCTTTTTCATTACTCGCAGGGATTCTATGTCACTCTGCGGTAATTCTTCAGTTGTGGAGGTCTCCAGAGGGGCGACATTGATGGGTCTAGCCAGCTCGGTAAGCAATCCCATAAGATTTGCATTCTTCTCTTTCTCGGCTTTGAGCCTCTGGGCCTCCTTTTTGTATCGGGCTTCAACTACCCTTGCTGCCTCCTTAAGCAAGTCCACCTCGCCTTTCTTTCCTCTTTTTCCCAGGGATACCTCTACAACATTGTAATCTGTGGGGTCTGCAGTTGCTTCATCAGCGTCCGGGGGAGGTGTTGCCACAACGGCAACTGTTTCCCCGCCTGGCCCAGTTCGAAGAGTGTGAACTATCTGGGCTTTCTTTGCTTTTGGTGGGGCCTGTACTTGGGCCATCATCTCGGCTAGGGAGAGAGGAATCACCAGAGTGGACTGAGATTTTCTCTTTTTTCTTTCTACCAGCCACCGGGGTGGGAGAGGTGGCCTTCCTGCCAGGACTTGTTCTCCTGATTCTCTTCCGGTGTCCTGTGGCTGTTGCACCTCTTCGACGTGGACTTCATCCGTCCTCCCCACCTTAACTTCTTCTGTAGAAATATTTCCTTTGTCAACTTCCATCTCCTCAGCCTTGTCCTATATGTCTATTGCTAGGTCTAGACCTTGGTAGGCTTCTTCGGGGATTTCCTCTTCAAGCTGCTTCTCTTCTTCTTCTTCTTCTACCAGAATTTCTTCTCCTGTCAGTAGTAGGGGAGGTATCGGGCCAAGATTTAAAGTTTGGGCCGCTGTGATAACCTGCCCAAAGGTTGCCCCCAAGAATGGCCCTTGGAATGTGGCAGCTGGGTTTACGGTTTCTCCCAGAGGTTCGGTTCCCCCAGTAGAGGCCATTTGTTCACTTGGCTTTGGTTGGTCCACTCCCGAACCTTGCATCTCTTGAGCCCCGGAGATAATTTCCAGTTCTGGCTCCTTTTCTTCTATCTCCTGCTCTTTCTCTTACGCAGGTTCCTGTTTCGGGTCTTCTTGGTCCGCAGCCTCCACTTCTTTCTCCGGGACTTCTATCACTGCTTGTGTATCATCCCATTGCAAGTTTCTGAACTCATCGGTTGCAAATACATCATCAAATTCCTCTTGTAGAGGGGGACTGACTGGGACCTCTGCAGGCTCTGTTTCTTTCTCCAGTTCTGGGGAACTGGAAGAAAGGATCTCTACTTCTCGGGGGAGGGACGCCGCTGGCGCTCGTTCTGCCTTGGGCTATTTTATGTGCTTCCTCTTCCTTCAGGTGACCAAAGGTGGCCCAGCATAAGCTATAGCTGCTGCCTCCATGGGATCCACCCCCATTGCCTTGACCATTAAGGCTGCCAGCGACAGGAAGGATGGAGGACAAATTGGTCTGGCCATGAGCGGGGGAGTGGCCAGCCTCATTATTAACTACTCCCTCATTTGCTGGGAGGCTGCCATAGACTTCTTGATCTATTCTTGTATCAAGACTTCTTCCACCGAGGGGGTTGTAGCTATTCCCTTTCCTTTGTCTGCACCTTGTGAAGAAGTCCCGGCCCCCAGGGTCATTTTAGGTACCGGCTGTGGCGCTAATTTTGGCACCGGTCGGGAAGCTTGGCGCATACTCCCAGGGAATACCTTTTTGAAATAGGCATGACTTCGCTCGACTACCTCTCGAGTGAAGTCCTCAATTTTGGGCCCCTCTTGGGCGGCCCAATGCATTGCTAGCAATGCCATTTTATCAATCCCCTTTTCTTTGTACTGGGGATCTATGGTGGGGGCGGTGTCAGAGAAGCCCAGAGGGAATCTCTGGAGCTTCAGTTCCTGCATCAATCCGGCTGTCATTCTGTCATAGTGCCTGCTCTGGACATCCACGTCATCCTGGCAATCAGCCTAGAAGTCTTCCATGTGTATATGATGGGGCTCTGAGGCCCGGGGCATTGCCGTCGCAATTTGGCCATGCAGATCAAAATTTCTCCGCGCCAGATAAAATTCTTGCAAGTTATAACTTTTTAGTTCATTATCTACCTCCTTAGCGGCGGCCAGACTACATTTGTAGTTCCCACAGGTGATTGGGAATGAGACGTTGGGGACCTTCTTGAGTGCAAAGAAGGTATGCAACTCTATCATTTGCCGACAATATTCCAGCAGCACAATCTTGTCCCCATAGTGTTTGGGCAACAAGTAGGGTTTCCCGGAGAAGCTGGCGACCCTAATGTATGTATGCTGCTGGAATTGGATATAGTAGTGCCCATAACTACTAACTAATTTTATCGCCTCAGTAGATAGGCGATATCCAGCATCCCGGGTAGGTGTGAGCAGGTGGTAGTAAATGAACGTATCGTTCACCCGGTAGAAACTGGGGAAGCTGGCCTCCCATTGAATTTGTGGGAAATGGTCTCACGGTGCTTTTTGTCCTGGGCCAATCCCGAGAATGCCATCTTTAAGTAGGCCATTGGTATGGGGCCTCTGCTGGGCCAGGGCCCAAAAAACATAAGAAGACATGTAGAACTTCTTCTTCTCGTTCAACTGCTGGAACTGGGAGTCGACATGATTGGAGATTATTGTCGCCCAGTCAAAGAATTCTCCCTTAGTGGAGATGCTGAGGAGGAAATAGTACATCCACTTGGAAAACTCCTGGGCAGAAGGTTTCCCAAATACCCGAGCTAATGCTATTATCCCTATTTGGATGCTCTCCTTGAATTTAGAGCGGGGGATATCTATCTTCATTCTCTTTGGGTCCCTCTTTGGGGCCTTGAGCCAATGGGTGTTCATGTACACCCGGGCCGCATCTTCCAGTTGTGTAAACTGTTTCAATGCATCAGTCCTTGTGACCACCATGGATCTTTCAAATTGCGGGATACCCAGGCCTGCCTGAAATGTGACTGGGTCAAGGGACACTAGTGGGGTGGGGTATCCCATGGGCTCTGTATCTGCGAGCATAATGGCCTGGACAAAAGAGTTGTAGTGGGTCGCCAGTGTTAAGATAAGTTCCAGAGATTGTACGGAGCATGGGAAGAAAGCTGCCCGAAGAATTTCAGAACTCCCAATTTTGATTGCGAGCTGGTCTCCAGCCTGTCACTGGATGTGCATTAACTTTACCAGAGCCTGCATTTCTGCCCAAGTTCTGACATTGGCGTCGGTCATCAGTTTGACCTTGGACTCAATCTTTGAGCCCACAATGGCATTATCCTGTACATATTTCATGGTGAGGGGAAGTTTTTCCAGGGCTTTCTACATTTTTGACTTTGCTGCTGCCCTGGTTTATATTGTGGTTGGTAATTCTGGACTTCTGGGAGGAGATGATGCGGAAGCTTCAGACATTTTTGGAGGATGAAGTCTGAGAACCTGCAAGGCAAAGTGACCATCAGAACCTTTTCAACAGAATAATCATTCCGGGGTCCGGGAAATCTTACCACCGTGGTGTTTGTCTTCCCTGAAAAGGTTAGTTTTATGCGAAGATACCCAGAAAGAAAAACACATAGAAAACAAAAGATATCATTAACACATGTCCGGGTCTGGGAAATTTTGTCACACTTAGCAAAGACATGGGACGGATGGTGGTAAGAGGCCTGAAGCCTGGAGAAATGACTGCTAGCAAAGAATATGAAAGGGCAAGTTGCCAAACCCACGTGGATGCCACGTGCATCGGCATTAAATGGATGCGATGGCGATGACGGCGGAGCCAACTGTTTGAACGTGCGAAAAGAGAAAGCCACTTAGCTGAAATTGATTGCATGCATGGGACATAAATGAGGTTCTGATAGGCTTGATGGAGGAGAGAGAAAACTACCTATTTGAAACCAGTCGGGGGCCGAGTTTCAAACAGGTGGTTTTCTGCCTCGAAGCGAACTCAAAGGCGAAAACCAGACACAGAGGCGACTCGACCAGCTCGTCAAGTCACCTAGAAGGATATACACAAATCCAAGGGATATATATATGGAAACGAGGGGATATATACATAGACTATTCAGAATGATGTACATATATACATGGATATACATCACGGGATGACGCCTATGGGAAAACCAGACAAGGCAGAAATAGATATATACAATGTATACACTACCTACAAACAAACCACTACTTACACTATTTACATTATTTACAGATAAAAAACTTCTGCACAGAGGGTGGACAACCCTCTGGCACAGCCGACCCACCAACGGGCAGCAAAACCAGAAGACCAAACCAGACAAAATAGGGAAGCAAAACAAAGAAAAAACAAACAAAAGCAAGCAAACCCAAAGAAAAACCAAAAAGCAGAAGCAAAATAGAGAGGAGGGAAGGCAGAAACACCAACTTGAGAATGCAGAAGGCAGAGGGAAGGGAGGTTTTACCACGCGAGCTCTGCAACAGCTCGAGTTGCCAAACTATCAGAATCACCACCATGAAGCGCTTGCACCTGCCTGAGAATGGCTGAAAATTGTTAAGCTCTGATTACCATAAACTTCCTGCAAATGCCCTATTAATCGCTTCGAAATTGCTCTTTAATTCACTCTAAGTGCTCGAAGGTTTTAATCACGGTAAACGTGAAAATGATAGATAAATTCTATTTATACCTGCGGTAAAAGGCAATCTTCCTCCTTTCGGTGATCTCCGGACAGGCAAAACCTCCAGACTCTGGGCCCGGGGATTCCTTGTGATGATATCCCTAAGAACATCACGACGAAAAATCCCAGGGTCCGGAATCCGATTCCCAGAAAAAGACCACCTCCGGGACCGGAGTCCCGGAGGAGAAAACCAAACAGCAAAACGACACACTGGGGAAGAAAAAAAAAAAAAACCCCAGAGAAAGAAAACAAAAGAAAAAGACAAGTCAAAGCCGCAAGCAAAAGCAAAAAAGGGGGACCCAACATTTTGCACACAAAATGTAGGGACGGGGATGCAGGGCATAACAGGCATTAGCAAGTTTTGGAAAATAATCAATAGAATAAGGAGGCAAGGAGCAATACCATTGCAAGGCCTTATCACAAAAAATTCTAGCAAACAACTTGGCTAAAATCCTATGGTCACGAGCATAGTCACTACAAAGGATTTGAAATGTTTTAACATGAGTGTAGGGTCTCTGTTACCATTTTAATTCTCAAGACGAGGCATATCAGCTTGCTGACGGATAGGAGCATGAATAATGTCTAGGGATAAAGGACTACCCATGTCACATGTAGGAATACTAAACTTGGATTGAGTTAAGGACGCAAGTTATTGTTGTAAAGAGGACATAGTTTGAGCCAGACTAATGATTGTAGAATCAGTAGAAGAAATAGGAGGAATAGAAATATTAGAAACACTAGGAAAAGTTAAGGAATCTGCAGGAATGCAAGACACAACCGGTGGAACACTTGGAACCACAGTTGGAAGAGGGTGTGAATAGGTAAAAGGAACACTATGGTAAGAAGGCTATGAAGTAGGTAGAGACACCAGTGAAATAATCACACAAAGAGATGGAAGTGGAAGATTCAAAGCTAGAGGATTGGAATATAGAAGAGATGTAGTCACTAAAGGAGGAGTGTAAGTAGGAATTCTAGGTAAAGGAACGGAAGAAGGTTCCACACTAGTGATAGGAGGAGTGAGTCCTAGATCTTGAGATTCTTGAACTAAAGGTTTGACATTTAAATGCACAATATGAGTGATACCACACAAGAGATTAACACCTTGATCACTATCATGAAGGACTTTCTTAAGGGCCTCTATAGCTTCAATAGAATCTTGATTATGGTTTTCTTGAATAAGCCATTTCCATTTTATCAAGTTGAGTTCAAAGTTTTTGGACTTGTTCAGGAGGAAATCTTAAAGAACCATCCTCATCATGAGACGATTGAGAAGAGTTATGCTCCATAGAAGGACTAGAATCATGAGTGATCAAATTGTCATCCAGGATCCTAAATAAAGGAGAGGAAGAATCGGGATCAAAGGAACCCATAAGTCTGTGACTTCTTCTAACTAGGATATTATAAGTAGGACTAGAGGTAGTAAAGCTCCTACACCAATTCAATGTAAATGAACTAAATTAGGAAAACGTAAGGCATGAACAAATGAATGTTTTTGTATTTTTTCTTTATATGGATTTTTTCTTTATTTTTGAAATTGAAATGCAAGAACATAAAAGAAATCTACTTTTATATGCATGTAAGATCTAACATAAAATAAAAATCTAATACCAAAAAGAAAGATTTGTTGTAAACGAGTTCACCAAAATGTAAATAATAAAATGATGAAAAGAGGTAATGGGAACAAGAGACTTACACATCTAGATAATACCCCTTTACATATAAAAAGTTTGGAGAAGGTAAGTGTTATACACTGAATTTGCGCCTCTGATCTCAAACTCTCTTGGTCTTGATAATCCAATATAACATGGGAATCATCTCAAGGTTGTGGGACCTTATGCTAACCGAGATGAGACCTCCAGATTCTAGGCTGGTTCCTCTTGGATAATCACCTTAATTTGCTTCTTAAACAGGAAAGTAAACTTTTTGAGGGAAAGGGATAGAAGGATTGCATGAAATGGAAATGACTGAAAGCAAACTACCTACTAGGTGATGCACTGAAATTAGGGCTTGGATCTCAGTATAGAGGAATGAAATTAATGAAGGAACCAGGTCAAATGAGTCACAACTCACTAGATAGGCTTGCATAAGTATTTCATAGGAAGGCCTGAACATAAGACTTGACCTATGACCTGCAAACAAACATCCTTCTCTGCAACCAGGTGTAGGAATGAGACAAGACTGCTA
>MU228540.1:1487256-1500894 GCA_018584345.1 Thuja plicata
GTCACAACTCACTAGATAGGCTTGCATAAGTATTTCATAGGAAGGCCTGAACATAAGACTCGACCTATGACCTGCAAACAAACATCCTTCTCTGCAACCAGGTGTAGGAATGAGACAAGACTGCTAGCGGCTGAAGTATACCCACAAAACATCTAAATCAGATCAGACACAGTAACACACAGATTTGCAGAAAATGAGAGGAACTAGGAACCCCAATTTCCATTAATTAGCATTCATAAACTTTAATCCAATAAGAGATAATACAAACCAGGAAGCATAGGGATATGAATAATTATCACAAAGTACTTCCAGAATGTTTGTATGATCAATGAGAGAATTACAAAAATGTAAAAGCCAGAGGGCAGAAACAATGCCTCAGATAACTCCAAGAGAGAACAAATTCTCTTTACAAAATGCCAAAATCTGAGCACTAAGGCTCTCAAAAACTTTAAATACCCCCATGCATGCAAGCAGGACTCTCAGAAAACCTAACTAGGGTTACAGATTTACAATGTACTAATTGACCCTAGGACAAAATCTAATCTGGCCATAAATGTGCACCAAGTGAATCAATTAGATCAGATTTTCTAACCTGCGCCCATCCTTGTACTTGATTACGCATCGTGGACAAGCAACCTGGATAAAATTAGCTATACTCTGCACTAGACCCTGTCATGAATGCTCACTAGCTGATCATGACCCCCAGGACGAGAAGTGACCCCTGACGGCTGCCGCTCAAACTCTCATCAATGAGCCATCGATCACGATCATGTCCTTCTGCCAACTGCACCTGAGAGCAATAACTTCGTGATTGGACTCTGTATCTCCCTTCCACGTCTCTGAATCTTCTGTTTCTCCACCAATGTCAAACAAATCTAATTCTGGGATCAACAAACTCTCTGTGCATGGCCTCTCTGCAATTGAAACCTTCTGATCAGTTCTGGAACATGAGCACGGAGGAACCATGGCTGCCGAGCGTTCACAGTGCCAAATCTGCCGCCAAACATTCAAATTCAAATTCTAGCGACCATGCGACTGACCGTTAGTCTCCTTGTCGTGAGCATTAGTTCTTAACCATGGTTAAATCTCCAGACTTGGCGACAAAGCACTTTTTAACTCCTGTTTAACTCGAGCCCAAATCTGGCGACAAGGCGATTGTGAAATCTCGAAGTCGCGAAGCACTTTACTTAACTCACCTTTCTTCTGGCGACTCTGCTACTAACTGTCACCTTTAACCGTCATAGCTCGTCTCCCAGTCGCCAGATGCTATCTTTCTATTTTGAGACTACGTGACCACACTTAGTCGCCAAGTCAGGAGAACCCAGCGCCGAGCCCTTTGACTTTTCAAAATAGCTACACGTGTCCCTTTAACCTTTCCAGCGACAACGCGACTACCCTAATTGCCAAGTCGGGAGTACCTATCACATAGGGCACTTTTATCACCCGACCACATGACCACCGTTAGATCCTCTGAACTTTGCATCGGACGGCTGCCGCTTAATCGCCTGAAAACTGAGCATACCTTTAACTTATCCAGCGATCCTGCGACTGGGGCAAAGAAACACTTAGTTTCCTAGTCGTGTGATCTAATTCCCCTGTCTGGTGATCAGGCGACTGAGGGCCCATGTCCACCTGCCATATGCCACCTATCACACGGTCACTGGTCCATCTGTTGTACACTGGGACGCTAAGTCACCTCTCTGGTTCTAGCGACAATGCGACCAAAGGCGATCGCAAAGTCGGAAGACATTTTTTACTAACTGCTGAAACTTCACGCGATCAAGGGACTGAGGTGGGTCCCGCAGACAGATACCCTTTATCTTTATTACTTCGTGACTGAGTGACGATCAGCTATCTTTTATTGGTCGCGAAGTCGCGAGCTCCTTTTACTTTATTTAAACTGCTCGGCGACTAGGCGACATCATCTTCTTTTCATTTGGTCGCGCACTCGCGAGCCATTTCACTTAACTCATCATTGCTCGGCAACTGCGCGACGAGGCCTTTTCTTTTGTCAATCGCTCAGTCGCGAGCAGTCTTTACTTTGTTTTAATTGCGCAGCGACTGCGCGACAACGTCTACCTCAGCTCGTCGCAGACCTGCAGACTGTTTCTCCTTTGCGTGAATTGTTCAGCGAGTGAGCGACGAGGTCTCATTTTCTGCTTAATCGCGCACTCGCGAGCAACATTTTGTTTATCCTTTCTGCTCGGCGGGTACGCGATGACATTACTTTGTTTCCTTCAGTCGCACACTCGCAGGTTGATCTTTGACTTATCCTTATTCCCTGCGACTGAGCGATGGGTCCCGCTTCTACTCATCGCAAGGTCGCGAGCAGCATTCTGTTTGCCTTTATCCATCGACGACTGAGTGATGACTTGTCCTCTTTTCTCATCGCATACTCGCGACTTATATCATCTTCATCTTTTCTACTCGGCGAGTGCGCGATGACATTATCCTTTGGCTCGTCGCACACCCGCAACCTTGAAACTTGTCATGAAATAGTCATTGCGACCGCGCGACGCATCATTGAAAATGACTCATCGCCCACTCGCGGTCCTTATAAACCTTGACTTTGACTGATCGCGATTGCGCGATGGGTCACTTTACTGCCGCTCGTCGCCAACTCGCAGACGGGACATGACTATTGGAAAATGACTTGCGAAGTGCGATGAGATATTCATTCTAGCTCGTCGCTCAGTCGGGAACGGATGGGACCTGGGCAAGAATAGATTGTGATTGCGCGATGACTGCAATTGGCAGCTCATCGCGCACTCGCGCAACTTAATAACTTGAATCAAATTTCACCGCGATTGCGTGACGAGACAAGATTAAGACTTTTTGAAAAGATCTAGCCATTTTTTGGGCGGGAAAACACAAACAAGGGCCAAATTGCATAGGATATAAAAAAATTGGTTAACAGTAAGATTCTACTCTTAGCCCCAAATTCACAAAGGAAAGATCCAAATCGATCAACCACAAGAAAATGGTCAATGCACAAATGAATCAATCAATTAGAAATAAGAAGAATGAGGAAAACCTTACATTCCCATTTTTTTGGAGGAGGGAGAGTGTGTAATAGATCTGAAAAGGTTAAAACCTTAATTGAAATGATTTTAAGACAAATACTAACCTCAAAGTATAGCAGATCTGGAAATTGATATTTTTTGGTGTCTGTACTAAGTTTCTAGAAATTTTGCAACCTCCCCTGGCCTGGAAACAAAAATATGGAGAAAACCCATAAATATTTTTCCTTTCTGAGTTAAGTCGACCTTGACCCAAATATGGGGGCACGATTGTACCCCTTTATGTTGACCTTGACTTGCACGACACCGACGGAAATTCTATTCGGGGATCTCAAAAGTTTTTCAAAAAGGGTATCTGAATCTACTTTGTAATTCAATGTTCTATACTTGTACCTACAAGAAAAATGGTTTTGTTTGTTGGGGGAGGGGTTTGCCTTAGTCAAAAACCAGTTTTGGAATTAACCTTAAAATAAAATTGAAATTGGTGTAATAAACAAAGTAAATAGAATAATTCACCTTGCTTATGTTGAAAACCTTGTGGAGGATTTGAATCCTTGAATCCACAAGTAGGAATGAACCAAATGGATGTAGAATATAGGATGTAGAATGTAGGATGTCTCAGATTAATTTCCTTTAGATCTTCAACAACAATCTTGAATGGATCCTGGAATAGGAAGAAGATTAAATGGATATGGATGGAGAAATCTTCAACAAGAGGGCTCCATAGAGCTTGAATCCTTCAATGGATACCAATGGACCTCCTTGATGAATTGAATCTTGAATTCTTGAATGCTTTGAGAGATTATACGTATATTATCCTTCCATTATCATATCATGTCTTTTTAAATGAGAGGAGAAAGGCTTCCTTATATACTAGTCTAGGGCACAAACTTCTAGAGAGGACAACATATGAGAATTAAATTCCAATTAGGCACATACCCCTAAAAGTGTACCTATATTAAATATTTCTAAGAGTTTCTACTTTGGAGCCTGAAATAGCCAGCCCAGAAGCAAGAAATAATTATTTCCAAACCCTGACATCTGGAAATATTTGAAATTTGAAATTTAGACCCTGGGTTAGGGTTGAGGTCAACCCTGACCTAGGTCAAGGTCAAGGTCAACCTTGACTTGGGTCAGGGTCAAGGTAGACCTTGACCCTAAGGTCAAGAACCTCAAAATATTAGAGCAAGATACCAGAAATAGATAGGAGAGAAGTGGAAAATAGGGCAGGATAGAGGAAAAATTAGATCCAAGTCAAAGACCCATTTAAGGTGTTTGACATGACCCCAAACCACTTAATCAGAGGGCTAAACCAGTCCTAAATGGAAGTCCTTCCAATTTTTGATGATACACATATGCACTCACATTTTACTGAATATTATCAAAATAAGATATAATTCTATTCTAAAAAGCTAGAAGCGCAATGAATCCTCTCAAACAAATGGTATATTTTACAAATCTCATACTCTATAGTAAAATAGTCTGTTAAATATCCATAACTGGTCACCAATATCTATTAGCTTGAAGGTGCAAATTTTCAGATGACATATTAATCAAATATTTACTCCAAACAGGTTGAAAATGGAAACTCAAGCGAGGTGTGTAAAATAAGAGTCACAACAATGACAAAGATTTCCTTGCAAAATTGTCCTTGAAAGACAATGAGGAAGCAATGCGAAAACAGAGCAAAATAGGGGTTTCTACATACCACAAAATTTTAAAAAAAAAAACCAATCATAACGTGGCAAAAGGAGAGACACATTTCTAGAATATTGCTCAAGATGGGAGGCCTAGTCTTACCGTTGATATGATTGGTGAACTTCTCTAGTATAAAATTTGATAACCCTGTATTGGATATATCTCATCGCTCTCATGTGCTTGTAGAGATTATACCTATAATTTGGGAACATTTGAGGGTTTCTAATTGTAATTTCCTCTCTTCTAGCTATCCTTGTAATCTGTAACACCTCTTGGGAGGACATCATCAAGGTCTATAGCCCTCAAGTATTACTTCAAAGGGTTGAAAATAATCTTTGTTATAATCCTAAAAAGGCCAGAGACTGTATCCTTCGACAAAAATGTCTGAAACTCCATTTTTTCAGATCCAATATAAATGAAATCTTGTAGAGCGTTTCTAATAGGAGTTGAAAAATAACAAAAGGAAAAACTTCAATCCACTAACATGCACACTTTTCCTTATGATAATACTGTACTATTTTACACAAAGAAAAAAATAAATACTGCACTAAAATCAATAAGATACTTCGTAATGTATTAGGAAAATGAATTCAAATGTCAATGTACCATAATATCCATACCAATGCTCTATCATGTAACAAGAAAATGAATGCCGCAATGTACCATACCTATTTCATGTGATCATATCAATGTTGAACCATACCAATAGAAGGAAATGATCAACTAAATACCTGAAAAAACTAAATACTTGTGCCTTTGTGTGTCTTTGACATCAAGGTAAAAAACTAAGGGCCAATGAATCAATGATAAGCAATCACACACAATATTTCACATTCAAGAATTCAATAAATCAAGTGAATTCATGATTTGAAGGAAAGCATCCAATATCTAGTCTATATCCTAATATCTAAGGCAATTTGAAGGTAGTCTTCTCCATTGGAGAAAGCTTGTTATGCCCCTTATGAGAACCCGTGAGGAAAAAAATATACAATACAAACACAATATTTTTTGCAAGAATAATTAATTTCACCAATATCGTGAATCCAACCATAATGTAGCCATAAAACACACAAGATGTAATAATGAACGATAAACTACCAATGTGAAAAGGTGATGGGATTGAAATCATCCAAGAAAAGTATAAGACCAGTGTTCCAAAGGGTCTCAAGACTGGAAAGCTAAGGTCACTTTCACAAGGACACAATAGTTCTCAGATGAATATTCCTAAGCCTCACAGTTTTCCTTAGACCTCATATCCAATATCGACAACATAGGAGATGAAGTTTCCTAACATGTGTATGATGCAAGAATAGATCGCAAAGGATTGCCCCAAGATTGTGATAGCATCAAAATTTTTAGAAGGATAAAGGGCATCCAAAACTATAATTCATTTTTGCCTATACCTAGAGGAATATATATATGTCTCAATTGTGCTAGAACATATGCATTATTCTTCTTAATTATTAATGTGCACCAAAATTTAACATATGCACAACAATATCTAACTAATGTGCTACTAAAATATGTATATGCACTAAAATATTTTGCACATGTGCCAAAAGAATGGGAATACGCATCACTCTACCCTATAAACAAAAAAATAAAGGACTAATACTTCATAAAAGTGATGTTTTCAGCGTCCAAACTCCTAGATAAGGTCATAATTAGGTCTAGTAACTGCCCAGAAGGTATCAAGAACATAAAATAGGGTCACAAACACTTTGATTAAGACCAAGGAAGTATGATTACATCAAATTACCTAATTTTATTAGTTTTTTCCATCGAGATCATTTTTGCACATTATATTTGCTAAGTTATCATTATAAACAAGAAATGCATTCAAGACAACCATATAATCAATGGTCAATTTTGCATAGCCTCTTGTGTTTTACCAATAATTGGTGTACCCAAGTAGGTTCAATGGGATTGATTGTCCAAATCAACCCAAAATAGGAACTTGAATCATCAAGTTTGGATTCTATATTGAAGTTAGAAGTTGCTTTCAAAGGTGTAGAGCCTATAGTAAGAGATCTACTTGAAAAGTTGAGAGACTGAGTCCTAGAGGACAAGTGAAGCTATAAGCTCTGCATCAAGTGGTATTAGAGATTGGTAAGAGTTCTTAGGAGAAATAAAAGATGTCAGTAGGAGATGGAGAAACCAATCTCAGAATACCACTTGAAGCCTTGCATTGTTGAGAGTGGGATAAAGGCTACATTTGAGACCTTAGATAAGGATCAACCTTATTGAGCTTCACTTTGTTTCAAGAATAGTTTTATATTCTATACTACATAGGGCCAACCACATGAAGGTGGAAGCTCATTTGGCCCCACCGCCCCTAACATCACTCTAAATTCCCCATTAACATCTAACATTCATTCATTATTTAATCCATTAATAAAATGTAACATTCATTAATTATCACATGATAAAGTTTATAAACATTCATTAACACATTATAAAATTTAAGAACATTCAATAGCACATAATTAAATTCATTGGCACATAAAAATTAGTCATTATCAATTAAGGTACGTGGATGACAATAATTTCTTTTTTTCTTTGAATTTCTCATTTTTAAAGAAGAAATCATTAATAGTAGCATTGATGTCATCATGATCATCTCCCCTCTCATCAGATCTCAATGCATTCCTAGTTGCCTATTGATGCAAAGGGGGGTAATCTACAATAACATATAAAAGGGTTAAATTAAAAACATGTTATTATAATTTGTAACAAGTATTTCAGTACTTTAAAGGAAATAATCGTATAGCTCTTACCTGATCTAGTCACATCATCAACTTTGAGATCAGGTTGTCTGACCTCGACCTCACCCTGCTCATTAACAATGACCTCTACACTCTCTGCAGCTGCAATACAAATTATTACATTAATCCAAACACCTATTGCAATTAAATTTTTATTACTACACCAATGAATTTAATATGTTTACTTATATTAATAATTACATATAAAAAAATTGAATAGAAAATATATACCTCCATCACTGTGATGCACATCTGAACCAACATCATCATGCACAGGTTGTGTACCAGAATAGACAAGATGCATTCCAATTTCATACACATTCATTTTATCATTGTTTTCTTACTTAAAAAAAATATACTCACTTTATGTTGGAACTTAACATCAAATAAACTAATTGGTAAATAATTAAATTTGAAATAATCATCATTTAGCTTACTTACCGTGACGAATCCATCAGTAGAAACTTGTGCACTTCTTATTCTTTCAGCCACAACTTTATAGCCTTGTTGGAAGCCAATTCTATTGTCCTCTTCTATGAGACTTATATTGAACTCCGCACCCTCCATTTTTTCTTGCTATCATCAAATTTTATTTCATTGTTTCATCAAAACAAAAAAGATTGCAAATTATAAATAAATATTATAAAGATCAAATTATTATTTTCAGTGTTAAAAGCCATCTACAGATTGTATTTTTCCTCATATAAATATGATAGTATTAACACTTACAACTCATGCAACAAGTTTGGAATAACCACTAGAGCCGAGCTTGTGTTTCTCGTGCTTTTGTTGTCTTGCCTTTGTTGCCACTAGAGTCGAGCTTGTGTTTCTCGTGCTTTTGTTGTCTTGCCTTTGTTGCCTTTGATGTTCCTGTTACCCAAATTTTTCTCCATTATGAAGATTTTGGCTATAGGTGGAGTAAAATGAGGCTCCCATGAGGCTTGAGCCCAGCCTCTGAGGTAGACCTTAAATTTCTGATCTTGGTTGTGTTCTCTGAAGTTTCTTCAGTCTCTATTTTGCTCCTGCCCATGCAAAATAATCTAAGTGTTGAAGAACCTATGTATTTGATAAAAACCTAGTTACTCAAGACTTGTTATGTTTCCTTATTACCTTTTGGGTGACTTAATTTCTTCAAATTCCTATGTGAGCATTTATACTTTGCATTAAGTCTCTAAGTCGCATGATAAAAACATAATATTCTAAATCATCTAGTGACCCGAAAACTCTTGCTAGTCTCATGATCTTGTGAAAGAAAAGCATATTCCATTTCAATCAGGAGACTCAGCGATGATCATTAGACCAAATGATGATCAGAGGGGAGTCAGGTAATATCTTCATATAACCTAGAGTTAGCAAAGGATCTAGAGATCATGCGACTCAGTGTAATTCCTACCTCCAGGCGTGACTTAAGTTCAGAGATGAGTTAAGTTGCGGCCTTTCATTTAGGTGGTCTCGTAATCAAGGGGAATATTCTATCAAGGTCTAGAGACTTGGCAACCACCGTCCAAGTTAAAGAATTTCTAATGCTTCTCGTGTGATCTCTTGATAAATCTAGGGTTAGCGGAAAGGTTGGGAGACTTAGTGGGAAAGAGAAGGGATTAACCTAAGGTTATGAGGAATTTCCCAGGTAAATAAGGTGATCCAGTGGCTACATTTTAAAGTATAAATAGATTGGGATCTCAGCCATCAATACAGATATTCAGGCCACCTATGACCATTAGGATTTAAATATTCAAAGGGGATTCAAATATTTGATCTTAGAAGTTATGACAGAACTAGCTTGTAAAGAAGTAGATGCATTGGTCGACTTCGTAGAAGCAAAAAATTGATGGTGGTAGGAAAGATTTTAGAGATATATCTGATCGATCAAAGATATTTTTATGATTCATTTATGAACAAAACTGACAGTGTTAGGGTTTCTGAATATTCTATTGCAATCAATTGTAACCCTAACATGATTAGATTGACTCAAAGCCCGCATGCTGGGGAGTATATATATCAGTTTTGAGAGCTTTTAGAGCTTAGAGTTTTCCTGGCTTAGAAGTTATCCATGGCATTCTTTCTGCCCTCTGATTTCTATTTTGTAATCTTTCATTGATATTCAAATATTGACAAAGATTTTTGTGACATCTGTCTATCCCTGGGCTTTCTTATCTGAATCTCTCTTACTGGATTAGAATATATTGAATTATTTTTATAGAAACATTGGAGCCCCTGAGCCCTCTTTCTTTTTGCAATAGTGTGTACTACTGTGGATGATTTGATTTGGATGAGTTTGTGGATATTCTATAGTCCCCTATCATTTTGTCTCATTCCTATGCTGAATTGCAAAAGTGGATGTTTGTTTGCAGGTCATAGTCCATGTCTACTTATAGTGAATATGCTATTGTTTGTGAAATTAATTCTTTCCCTGAATAGCCTCTGTTTATCTCAAGCCTCTCTATGAAATATTTATGCAAGCCTATCAAGGAAGCTGTGTTCTATTTGTTCCAAGGTTTCATGTTGAGATCAGTCAATGTGTTATGATTCAAGTTACCTTCGGTGTATCACCTAGTAGGATAATTTTCTTTTAGTTATTTCCCTTTCATGCATTCCTTCTATCCTTTTTCCCTCAAGAATTTATTTTCATGTTAAGAAGCAAATTTGGGTGACATATCAAGAGGAACCGACCTATAATCCAAATGTCTCATCTCAGTTAGAAAAAGGTCCCACAACCTTGAGATGATTCCCATGTTACACTAGATTACCAAGACTATGAGAGCTTGTGTAAGGGTGAAAATCTAGGTGTCTAACAGTTCTGGCACACCCGGTGGAACTCCAATAGAAGTTTACTTACCAAGATTATGTTATTTCTGATATACTGGTTGCATAATAAAGAGTTAAAGAGGTTTTCCTATCAAGTATATCTTGCAACTCCATTGGTGAGGAACAAAAGACCCAGTCCTATTCAAAATTTATGAAAAAATTTGAAACAAGAAGCTCAAAGCTTTCTGAGTTCACATAGTTGCCTTCCCAAAGGAACTATAGAAGATCATCTCAAAGAACAACCCCTACAAGGAGGGTACAGTCTACACCACCTGACACTTCATAGAGGAGACCTTGGCCTTTTCATTCTAGAAGAAGAGGAAGATCCCTAACTAGAGAGATACAAGAAGATTGAACTCCACCCTTAAATACAACTCACATAGTTGCTACTCAGCGAGTTACAGCTCCTGCAATGGCTAGGCAGTTTGCTTTTTCCCCCTTTAATCAAGGAAGCCCCTTGAAATTTGCTCAACATCATGATGTACCCTTGGTAGCGCTTAAAAGTCTACCTGATTTTATAGGTGAAGGAAAAATGATAGCTTTTGAACACATAAGAGACGTGACTACTATCTATAGTATACATAACATCATAGAAAAAGATGTGGCTACCAAGATATTAGCAGCCTCTTTCAAAGGTAAGGCCTTAGAATGGCTTAGAACTCTCACTGCCGGTTCCATTAATTCATGGGATAGATTAGGAGATGCATTAAGTAAATACTTTGAGGATAAATCAGATAACTTATCTCTGGTTGAGAAACTGACAACCATTAAAAGAGATCCTCAGGAACAGATGACAGACTTCAATAGAAGATTTCTTAAGACATGGAATAGAATTCCTACCTCGGTAAGACCTTCAGTTGATCATGCCTTTCTATATTTTTTAAGAAGTCTAAATATCAATATTTCTGTCATGGTTCAATCTATGGGAGGTACTTCATTACCTCAAGATTTTGACATTGTTGTCAAGGCATAGAACTGTTTAATACAAGCTGGCATGATAGCCCCGAGGCCACCCATGCCCATATTACCTAACATACAATAAAGCATGCCTTTGTAAATAGCTCCAATTACTCCAATACCCACTATCATAACACCTCAATAAAATACCAGTTATAGGGAAGCAAGGGAGGACCCTTCTCAGGAGCTATTAGAATTAAGAAGCAATCAACAAGAGATGAATAAATTAATGCAAACTATGAGTAACGAGCTGACTAGTATAAAGAAACAAGGTCAAGGGAGTAGGCCTCCTCTTCAGTAGAAAAATCAGAGTCCCAATAAACAATATCAAAAATAGGGACAATCTTATCAACAAAATAGACCCCAATTTCATGGAGGTTATCAAGGGCAAAGGCAAAACTACAATCAAAGACCATCTCAGACTTACAATCCTACCCCTCTCAATTCTGCAAATCCAGTTGGGGATGTGGTTCCAAGTCAAAATAACCTTGTTGCAGAGATGGAGTGGTGTTACCCTTGCAATCAATCCCATAATCAGACAACATGCTTAAATGGGAGGGTACACCAAGCACTGATGGTTCAAAGCGCCTCACTTACTCAATCAGAGGTTTCTTCCAGTGAGCCACATCCTCACCAGGAGGCACAATAAGATGAAATTTCTCTTTTTAATTGGGAGCAACAAGATTTCAATGGAGTAAATGGTGAATCCACTATTGATGCCAACACCAGGTCTAAAAGAAGAGCTCAATACATAGAGAAAACACAAGATAGGGCTTCTACATCTACAGAATCTTCACCACCTTTTTCTCTTATAATGCCGAAGAAGGCCCCCGCCATTCTAGTCAAAGAAAATTGACCTTCTAAGGAGGTTGAGCCTATCATAGTAAAGACACACCAAAGAGTACACACAACTCTACCCTTCAACATAGTGGATAATATGAAGAAGAAAAATATCACTATGTCTATGTAGGACTCTTTGGCTATTCCGGGACAACTTGAAATATTGAAGAAATCAATGACTGAAGAGGTAATTCCTTAGCCGCCTAGAATAAAAGAGGTTTTTAAGCCAGTATTGGTTAACACTGATCAGAAGGAGGAGGTTCCAAGAAACACCTCCAAAGATAATACCATGCAAGGTAGGAACTCAAAACCACCCCCTTTTTATGTATCTTTAATTATTGGAAAATCTTTGATACATAATTGCATGGTAGATAGTGGGGCTACTAGCACTATCATGCCTAAGAAGGTGGCTGACCAAGTGGGTTTGAAATATGAGCCTTTCCAAAAGAAAGTTACCTAGCTTGATGGCTCTTCAGTGAACATGATAGGTGTAGCTAAGGATACCAGCCTAGTCCTCCATGCAAGCCCCAATTTCTCTATCTTGTTTGACATATACATCATAAACCTCCCTGCCCTATTTTCCATATGCTTGTCGAGGGAGTTTATGTTGGCAAGTTGACATCCTGAGAAAGCATGACATATTTTGTGTTGTCAATCATGGCAACAAAGTCATACTTAAGTTCTGTTATGAAAGACAAAATGACTAAGTGTGAAAATAGGGCAGACATACACATACAGAGATCAATACATCAGTGCATATGTTAGAGATCACCCTAGAGAATGCGTGCTTAGGTATATACTCTATGGTGTATATACATGCTAGATTCAGACGTGCAAAGTATGAAACATCAATACAAAAAAGTTACAGGCAGATTAGTAGACCTGCAATCCAGGAAACAGAGCATGGAAGCCAACTATAGTTTTGATCAGCATGAATGATTTTATAATGTAATGGCTAAGCGCCTTTAGTTATAAGTTTTTATTAATGTAATAAATTTTTTAGTAAACACGCTTAGGCTGACTTGTCCGGAAGCGTTGTATATTTTGGTTTAAAGGCCAACTAGTGTTATATTTTGGGTCGCACCTATTCAATTGTAAACATATAAGTATGTAATGTAATGTTATATTACAAGTGTCAATTATTGTGTAAGAGGAAGTTACAGAGGGATAGTACTATGAAGTCAATACATGATATAGCTCTTTAAGAGAGTAAGAGCATTCGTGCATACATGGAACTGATCAGACAACAGTGTCATTACAACAGTTCATTTTGATATAGTGCATATTAACAGTCAGAGGGTTGTAGCCTTCATCTTATTGGGTAGTGAGCCTAAGTAGTGAGCCATATACCTTTTATAGGGTTTTGTAAAAGACTCCTAATAGGGTTAGACCTTTAACTAGGTCATTGTACTTAATTTATAAAGAATGCTTCTAACAGGGCAAAGGAACTTTAACAGGTTCATTATACCTAGTACAATATTTGTGGGTACTAATCCCCACCGAAGTTTTCCTCTGATCAAGGTTCTCCGTAATCATATCATGTGTTATGTGTT
>MU228540.1:1504790-1560735 GCA_018584345.1 Thuja plicata
CACCTCATTGTTGTCAAGGTTAACTCCTGACTCAGCAAGTTTAGATGCATGGGGAGAAGAAGACCTTATCAAGATCAGCATCCTTGCCATGGAAAAGGCAAAAGAGAAACATGTGATGAGGAACCCTTACTTTGTGGAATCAATAAACATTTTGAAAGAATTAGTTCCCGCTGATAATAAAGTTGCTAAAGTTCAAACAGTTGAACATGTGGATAGCATACTGACAAACTTCAAAACACATTTCACTAGCTTAGTAGAATCAGCTACTAAGATTGTAGAAAATGAATACAAAAAGGAAAGACTAAATGAATTGGTAAAGAACTTTACCTTAGATCTGAACTCCCTAAAAATTGGGCAATCTATACTTAAAGAGTTGGCAGCAAAAGGAAAGAAGGTTATTGCAAATTGCATGGACAGAGTGAATCTCACCTCTGAGTACACTAAAAAGATAGCAGAAGCAGAATAAATGGTGGATACCATAAGGAAATCAGTTGAAAACTCCATGCAAGATATGAACATATGCAATAATGTCTACCAAGGGTAGTTAGACAAAATTGAGAAAGCAAAGTTAGAAATCAGCAAGATAAGGGTAAGGCAAACCCAGTTAAGAAATGCACTTGCGCCATCTCTAGCAGTTCTCAATGAGAACATAAAATAGTTTGATAACACCATACAAACATATGATCAAGGTCCTTGCATGGATCTGATAAAAATGGAGAAATTGACATATGCTTTATGCGCGAATCTTTAGACAGTTGATGCAATGAAAGTCTTTTGGCAGAAAGAGATTCAATCTCTTCAAGTTGTGTACCCAGAAGTCTACATGGAGTAAGTATGTTGAAGACATACAATTTTTGCACACCTTTGTCATTAATGTCAAAGGGGGAGTAGTATAGAATGTGTATATGCGGAGAAGTATATATGTATATATAATTAAGTATTATGATATACAGTCATTTTTGTATGAAGTCATTTTGAGTAACTTGGCCACATTCCTTTGTTGCCATAAATGAAAAAGGGTGATATTTTTGGAAAGTTGACTTCCTAAGGAAGCATGACTTATTTTGTGTTGTCAATCATGGCAACAAAGTCATACTTAAGTTCTGTTATGAAAGACAAAATGACTAAGTGTGAAAATAGGGCAGACAGACACATACAGAGTTCAGTACATCAGCGCACGTGTTAGAGATCACCCCAGAGCATGTGTACTTAGGTATATACTCTATGGTGTATATACATGCTAGATCTAGATGCACAAAGTATGGAACATCAATACGGAAAAGTTACAAGAAGATTAGTAGACCTGCAGTCCAGGACACAGAGCATGGAAGCCGACTACAGTTTTGAACAGCGTGAATGATTTTATAATGTAACGGATAAGCGCCTTTAGTTATAAGTTTGTATTAATGTAATTAATGTTGTAGTAAACATGCTTAGGCTGACTTGTTCAAAAGTGTTGTATATTTTGGTTTAAAGGCCGACTAGTGTTATATTTTGGGCCGCGCCTATTCAATTGTAAACATATAAGTATGTAATGTAATGTTATATTACAAGTGTCGATTATTGTGTAAGAGGAAGTTATAGAGGGGAAGTACTATGAAGTTAGTACATGATATAGCTCTTTAAGAGAGCAAGAGAATTTGTGCATACATAGAACTGATCAGACAGCAGTGTAATTACAACGTTTCATTTTGATATAGTGCATATCAACATTCAAAGGGTTGTAGCCTTCATCTTATTGGGCAGTGAGCCATATACCTTTAACAGGGTTTTGTAAAAGACTCCTAACATGGTTAGACCTTTAACCAGGTCATTGTACTTAATTTTTAAAGACTGCTTCTAATAGGGCAAAGGAACTTTAACAGGTTCATTATACCTAGTACAATATTTGTGGGTACTAATCTCCACTGGATTTTTCCTCTGATCAAGGTTCTTCGTAATCATATCATGTGTTATGTGTTCTTGTGTTATGTTTCTTTGGATGCACATTTGATATATGTTTAATTGGCTAAAATATAATTAATAGATAAACACTTATTCACCCCCCCCTTCTCAGTGTTTCTAATAGTTTACAGCCAAGATAGGAGGCTATCATTCCTTTGATTGGTCACACATGCTTTTTCATACAAGGTATGGGACTAAGGTCACTATCAAGTCTGAATCATTGGTAGCACACCATATAGAACCTTACGTGTCCAATGTAATCAATGCAAGTTGTCTTGCACTCGATGGCGATGACCTTCCAATCATCAGGGAAACAACCACCGAGCTAGAAGGTATCTCAGATATGTATCTTGATGAATTAGAATCTCAGAGAACCTCTAAGGCCCAAGCCAATGTTATTTGGGATGCTGGCTTGGAGACTTATTTTATTCAAGAAGAAAGTTGTATAGAGCCAAATCTCTCCAAGGGAAACAAAGGTTTAGAAGATCAATGCAGTCAAGTTTGGGAGCTATACTTCGATGGTGCTAGAAGAAAACATGGTGTTGGTGGTGGTGGAATGTTAGTTTCTCCAAAAGAGAAGTATTATGCAGCCTTTAGGTTCAATTTCTCTTGCACTAGCAATACTGCTGAATATGAGAGCCTAGTGAATGGATTGGAATGGGCTAAAAAGAGAGGGATCATAGCCTTAAAGGTATATGGTGATAGCGAGCTGGTTTTTAGCCAAGTAAGAGGGATAAGTGCAACTAAAAGTGATATAATGAGAGCATATAAGAATCAATTTTGGGATGCAATTGAAGACCTCCATGCTTTCAATATTGTCGCAATCCCTAGGAAATTAAATCAAAATGCAGATAGATTAGCTCATGGTGGATCTCAGTATGATATTCCTAAAATTGATTCAAAATAAAGGGATCAACATCATATCAAAGTGAGTGTCAGACCTCCTATTCCTGATAACAATGTCAATTGGCAAGTGTTTGATAGTGACAAGAAAATTCTACAGTTCTTATTTGAAGAGGATGTTTTCTCAGAACATAACCAAGCTAGATTATTGCATAACTATGGTGATCAAGTGATACAACTAAGATCCAATAAGATTCCTAAGGGGCTTGTCACCCTGGAATCTATCTTCAATAGAGATGACCAAACACAGAAGAGAAAAGTTGGCTTGGTAGTCCAACAAGAACATTGTACTGAATTAGAGTTAGAACCAGGTAAAAGTTTACAATTTGGGAAGGTAAATACTAATTCAGGGGAATAGGCTTACACCTGATTATTTCAAGAATTCAGTGATGTCTTTGCATGGAAATATGAGGACCTCAAAGGGTTTAATCCTACCCTTGCTCAATATACCATTGAATTGGAACCTAATGCAAAACCGGTCAAGCAGAAGCAAAGGCCTATAAATCCCAAGTTAGAACCACTCATGCATAAAGAAGTCCTCAAATTAATAGAGAGTGGTATCATCTACCCCATCAAGCACACTAGTTTGGTTTCCAGCCTCGTTCCTGTTAGGAAGAAGAATGGTGAGTTGAGGCTATGTGTTGACTTTAGAGACCTTAATAGGGCATCCCTAAAAGTCCGTCATCCATTACCCTCTATGGAGAAGATTCTACAATGTGTCTCTGGATTTGAGATATTTTCATTATTGGATG
Source organism: Thuja plicata (assembly GCA_018584345.1). NCBI lineage: Eukaryota > Viridiplantae > Streptophyta > Pinopsida > Cupressales > Cupressaceae > Thuja > Thuja plicata. The sequence continues at coordinate 1,508,390 of MU228540.1, forward strand.
GCTATTCAGGATACAATTAGATCCTGGTTCATGAAGAAGATCAATATAAAACTGCATTTACAACCAAGTGGGGGACCATGGCTTATCAAAAGATGCCCTTTGGTTTGTCCAATGCAAGTGCTACTTTTCAAAAGGTGATGGATATGGCCTTTGAAAGCCTCATGTACACATTTGTACTGGTCTATTTAGATGACATAACTATTTATTATAAACATGCAGCAGACCATATCAAACATCTAAGGAAAATATTTGAAAGGTGTAGAGAATTTGGGATATCTCTTAATCCCAAGAAATCTGTATTTGCAGTTCATGAAGGAAAACTATTGGGATATATAGTATCCAAAAAGGGAATTATAGTAGACCCTGAGAGGATTGTAGCTATTCTAGAGCTACCCTTACCACATCACAAGAAAAGTCTTCAATATTTCATAGGAAGGATTAACTTTGTATTAACTTTGTCAAGCGTTTCTTTCCTAATATTGTAGATCTACTAAAGCCTTTGACAACAATGTTGAAGAAGAATACATATTTCTGTTGGAGAAAAGAAGGGAAAGCTAGTTTCCAAACCATTAAAGAATCTCTGACAGAAGCCCCTGCCCTGTTAAACCCAAATTTTAGTAAGGATTTTATCATTTACACTTATGGAGGATCATATGCTATTTCGGTAATATTGATGCAAGAAATTTTTGAAGGGTTGGAACAACCTACTGCTTTCTTTAGGAAAGGTTTAGAATAATATGAACATAGATATTCTTTTGTGGAGAGACACGCACTTTCTATAGTAAAGATCCTTAAGAAGTTTAGATATCTGTTAACCCACAACAAGGTACAATTGAAAGTTACTCATCCTAGTGTCAAGGAATTCTTGCTTTCTAGGGACCAGAATGAAAAAAGGGCTGGTTGGATTACCAAGGTCATGGAATATGACATTAATATCCAAATCACCAAGCTAGTTAGAGGAAGAGGTCATTGTGAGAATCTGATAGAGGATGAGATTTCAAAGGAATTAGAGAAAATGGATGCATCCCTAATCATGCATTCAACCAAAGATCATGCCGAGGTAGCAGGTTGGTTACCTAACATGATCCATTATTTAAAAACATGGGAATTCCCTATAAATCTAGATTCAGCAAAAAGGAGGTACTACAAGTTACAATCTGTTCCTTTTGTGTTGATAGATAACATTCTTTTTAGAAAGGATCACAATAGTGTCCTTTTAAGATGAATAGGTTGAGAAAAGATAGCAGATGTCCTATTTGAATTTCATGATGGACCTTCTGGAGGTCACTTCTCTCCTAGGACTACTACTTTTAAGATCATGAGGACTGGATACTATTGGCCATCTATCTTCAAGGATAGCCATGATCATTTAAGGAAATGCATCAAATGTACCATGTTTGTAGGAAAAGAAAAACTTGCAGCCTTGCCCCTTCAGCCCATCAGAATAGAGCAACCTTTCATGAGATGGAGCATAAATTTCATTGGCATGATCAATCCTCCATCAAGCACATGCCATAAATGGATAATTACTGCAATAGATTATTTCACTAGATGGATAGATTATTCATAGATTTGGTGTCCCTGACTCGATTATTTCAGATAATGCATTATCATTTACAGGCCTAAGAGTGACTGAATGGATAGTCAAACATGGTGTTTATTTGAACACAAGTTTGAACTACTACCCTCAGGGTAATGGTTTGGCAGAATCAACAAACAAGAACTTGATTAGGATAATCAAGAAAACCCTACAAGACAACTATAGAGATTGGCACACCAAACTGAAATTTGTGTTGTGGTTAGGCAAAATTACCCCAAAGAAGATCATTGAGAGTTCTCCCTACATGCTAGTGTATGGAAGGGAGGCTAAGTTGTCCATTTTAACTGAATTGCCAGCCCTGGACTTAGCTACTCAGTATGTCATGTTTGAAGAAGGAGATCCTTTACAGGTTAGGTATGCTCACATTATGGAATTAGAAGAACACATAGATAAGTCCATGAAGGATATGGAATTCCATTAGATGCAAAAAATGAAAAGCTTTGATAGGAGAGGCAAGGCTAGGAATTTCAAGATTAAAGATATAGTCCTCAAATGGGATGAATTCAAATCAAAGCCTAACAGACATACTAAATTTGATTCTTTTTGGGGAGGTCCATTCATCATCACAGAATGCAAGGAACATAATGCTTTCTAGCTATCAACTCTTGGAGGATTTCCCTTTCCCATTTTTGTAAATGGATTCCATTTGAAACTTTGTTTCGAGGTTTGTCCTTCCTTGTAAATATTGTAAATAGTTCCCATGTTATCTATTCCTTCTTTCTAGATGAATTTTTTGCTTTCCTTAAAAGTGTCTGTGCGTAGTTAGTCGTTCTTCTTCCTAGTTTCAATCAGCTTCCAAGTTTCTATTTTTTATCAAGTTATTCTTCTATACCCAATGCATGTCAAAGGCTACTGGTTCTCGATGTCTAGTAGGCAGACATCCCACAGAAATTGTGAAGAATATTACCCAAATTTTTCCCCATTATGAAGATTTTGGCTACAAGCGGAGTAAAATGAGGCTCCCATGAGGGTTGAGTGTAGAGGTAGACCTTAAATTTTTGGTCTTGGTTATGTGCTCTGTGATTTCTTCAGTCTCTATTTTGCTTCTGCCCATGCAAAATAATCTAAGTGTTGAAGAACCTATGTATTTGATAAAACCCTAGTTACTCAAGACTTGTTATGTTTCCTTATTACCTTTTGGGTGACTTAGGTTCTTCAAATTCCCATGTGTGCATTTATACTTTGCATTAAGTCTCTAAGTCACGTGATAAAAATAGAATATTCCAAATCATCTAGCGACCCAAAAAATCTTGCTAGTCTCATGATCTCGTGAAAGAAAAGCATATTCCATTTCGATCAGAAGACTCAGCAATGACCATTGGATTAAATGATGATCGAAGGGGAGTTAGGTAATCTCTTAATATAACCTGGAGTTAGTAAAGGATCTGGACATCACATGACTCAGTGTAATTCCTACCTCTAGGCGTGACTTAAGTTTAGAGATGAGTTAAGTTGTGGCCTTTTAGTTGGGTGGTCTCGTAATCAAGGGGAATAGTCTATCAAGGTCTAGAGACTTGACGACCACCATCCAAGGTAAAGAAGGTCTAACACTTGTCACGTGATCTCATGATAAAGCCAGGGTTAGAAAAAAGGTTGGGAGACTTCGTGGAAAAGAGAAGGCATTGCCCGGGTAAATAAGGTGATCTAGTGGCTACATTTTAAAGTATAAACAGATTGGGATCTTAGCCATTAATACAGATATTTGTGCCACCTATGACCATTAGGATTTAAATATTCAAAGGGAATTCAAATATGTGATCTTAGAAGTTATGACAGAACCAGCTTGCAAAGAAGTAGATGGATCAGCCGACTTTGTAGAAGCCAAAAATTGATGGTGGTAGGAAAGATTTTAGAGATATATCTGATCGATCAAAGATATTTTTACAATGCATTTATGAAAAAAACTAACAGTGTTAGGGTTTCTGAATATTCTATTGCAATCAATTGTAACCCTAACAAGAACAGATTGATTCCAAGCCTGCATGTTGGGGAGTATATATATCAGTTTTGAGAGCTTTTAGAGCTCAAAGTTTTCCTGGCTTAGAAGTTATCTGTGGCATTCTTTCTACCCTCTGATTTCTAGTTTGTAATCTTTCATTGATATTCAGATATTGCAAAAGATTTTTGTGACATCTTTTATGTCCTTGGGCTTTCTTGTCTGAATCTCTCTTACTAGATTAGAATATATTGAATGATTTTTAAAGAAACATTGGAGCCCCTGAGCCCTCTTTCTTTTTGTAATAGTGTGTACTACTGTGGATGATTTGATTTACATGAGTTTATGGATATTCTATAGTCCCCTATCATTTTGTCTCATTCCTATGCCAAATTGAAAAAGTGGATGTTTGTTTGCAAGTCATAGTCTATGTCTACTTATAGTGAATATGCTATTGTTTGTGAAATTACTTCTTTCCCTTAATAGCCTTTGTTTATCTCAGGCCTCTCTATGAATTATTTATGCAAGCCTATCTAGGAATTTGTGTTCTATTTATTCCAAGGTTTCATGCTGAGATCAGTCAATGTGTTATGATTTAGGTTACCTTTGGTGTATCACCCAGTAGGATAATTTGCTTTTAGTTATTTCCCTTTCATGCATTCCTTCTATCCCTTTTCCCTCAAGAATTTATTTTCATGTTAAGAAGGAAATTTGGGTGACATATCAAGAGGAACCGGCCTAGAATCTAGAGGTCTCATTTCAGTTAGAAAAAGGTCCCACAACCTTGAGATGATTCCCATGTTACACTAGATTACCAAGACTACAAGAGCTTGGGTAAGGATGCAAATCTAGGTGTCTAACAGTTCTAGGCACACCCTGGCATATCAACTACCAGGCACACCCCATAGCCTTGAGCTATTCAATTTTTAAAAATATTCTACACTAAACAAGCTAAAAATAGGCACAGTGGTTTCTTATAACAGTTTCTCTCTGAAATGCAAGGACGGGCTTCCATTGGCACAAGCTTCTGGATAGTTAGATCAAATTGATTTAGAGACTTATTGTGAAGATTTTTAACATATCATTTTTAATATATTTGACAACCTAAAATTCTTTGGGAATATGGAACAGTTAAAGGAATTTTCTCATCATTTGTGAAATACTAGGAATTATGAATGCAACCTATGCCCCTTTCTTTTTTAGGAATAACAAGAACTATTAATTCTAGATATTAGTTTTGAAACTACATAAAAGAGTTTAGTTAGGGGTTCTGATCTAGAGAATTTCTAAATTTGTATAGCATTTAGATCAATGTATTTATCAAGATATGGATTGATTATATATGTTGTTTGATATTCTTTGTGGAATCAAGTGAAAATTATTTCCAAGATATAATATAGTATCAATACTTTTACCAAATGACTATGTGGCTAGATCACTATTTCTGCTATTAGGGCTTAGTTGTTTAAACTTTTCATTTTGTGCTTTCATCATGTTTATTTCAGCTCTTTTTTTATCATTACAGAGGAGTAATAGTTAATAGGAATCTGTAAAATTTAATTACTTAATACTTTTATAGAATTGGTGTATATGTCTTCCGAATAGATACACTTAGTTGATTTTTCTTTGTTCAGGTTCCAATGGCAGCATCAATATCGTAGACAATACCCAGATGAATTTTTGCAGAAACCTATGACAAAGTATGTCTCTTTTTTCGTTCCTTATTTATATTATTTATAAAGTTATATGTTATCTAGAGTGATACTGTGAATTATTTTGTATTTAGGGAGAGAAAAGAGTGAGCAGTGAACTTTACGCCAGTTCCAAGAGTTATAGAAGCTGACAAATCAAATGACAAAAGGTTGTTTTAAAAACTGAACTACATCAGTGTGAACATTGCTTCATCTTTTCCATTTAAAAACATACTATTTGATTTGCTATATTTTGTAAGGTAGTGTAGAACATAGGGAGAAGCTGTCAATGCCTTTGGATTATATTACCTAAAAAATTAAAAATAGTGAGCTTTCTTCAAAAGGAAGGTCTTGAATGAGAGTGACTTAGTAACACCTTTATATTGTTGTTTAGTCATATTTTTAACCTTTTAATTAAGGAGAGGAACTAACTCTAAATACTTATAATGTCTTGTATTTTGCATCAAATATTCATTTTCTATTGAATAGTTGATTTTTTCTACAGGTCACTACATAGGGAACTTGATCGAAGACTTTATCTCATTGTCCATGGAAATCCATATGGTGCATCAGGAGATAATCATGTATGGCACTTTCCAGAGAATCTGTCTGGTAAAGAAGAAACATTGCGTAAGGTAAAGTAGAGAAAATATTCTAAACTAAGGCTATTGATTGTTTTTTTTAAGCTATATCTTAAGTGTAGTAATTAAGATATGTCTCTGTGGTGTTTCTTTCTCTAAACAGTCTGTAGAGTCTACCTTACAATCTATAATTGGAGATCTATCCAATGTTTACTTTGTTGGCAATGCTCCTTGTGGCCATAACATTATACAATCCAAGCAATCTGGGCATAAAGCTCCATCAAAATTCAAGGTACATGTCTCCACTCGTAAATTATTTTCTATGGCGAACCAAACCTAGGGACAATTTGTTTTATTAATAAAATAGAATATTATATAATTTTAATATTCATAATTTAAATGATATAATGTGTGTACATTGACAATTAAGTATAAAAACGTTTAAAAATTATAATTATGAGATTTCATGATTAAATTTTGTGTTTCCTCTTGCTCTCATATTTATATAGATGAATATTAATTTCCTTTTGTAATATAAAATCTAATGTAAAATTTGAAGGGGATTGTTTACTGCTATTCAAATACCCTTTGTCTTGGCACTCAAATAAACTTCAAGGCCGATTACCGATCAATAAACCTACAAATGCAACACATTTACACTTGAAACCATACAAATGCAACACATGTACACTTTTTTGTAGATGCACAAAGTGGGGCTAGAAGTTCCCAAGAAATCTTGGCATGATCCTTGTTCTTTCTCTTTGCACTATTAAAGTAGAGAATATGCACATATTTCTTCCTTCTACAAGCTTGTTCAAGGTGTTGTAACCTTGCATGGCCACTATACTTCATGGCATGGATGTTTAAATTAGAAGAGATTTTCATTGGAGTGGTTATGTGTAGATACAGAGGCAATGGAGGGTCAACAAGCTCAGACAGTAAACATGCATGTAGGAAAATCATGGAAATATAGCCATATCATACGTTTTAGCCACACAAGGGGTGTGTTTGGTGTTGGAATCCATATAGATATATGGAATACAAGATGATCTAACCTATGGGAGGCATGATATTAACCCTTTTATCATTTATCTTGTTTCATAATGTGCCTGCATAAGGAAGTCCATAACTTTGATAACTACCTAGACTCATATTACCAAAAAAAAATGATCAACACTTCAAACTTTGTTGGATATTTTGTGATTTTTAGCACATGGGGGTGACATAGGGAAACACTTAGGAATTTTTTACTCCTAGAAGACCCATTGAAACTATTTAATTAGAATAATTGTAGTATTATATTCTTCAAGACTCAGATTGAGTGAATGTATGAGACATATAAGTTGTCTCTCATGTTATGTACTACAACTATGGAATTCTTATGGTGATGGAAAAATAGTGATAGCAGCAGGTCTTGGCATCTGCACGATAGAGAGAACAACATGGAGAGGATGTAGTTGTGTAGGAGAATGATGCCTGGCTTTGTGTGACATCATATTTTTGGTTGGTAGCCAGCTACCTATTTGAGACTTGAGTGATTTGTTTATGTAACTTAGTCTCACTTTGATTAAGAGTTATTAGTTGTTAGAGTTCGCTAATTGCTTAGTTAGACTAGTTTACTATTTAGTCAAATTGAATGTCACACACCTTATCTAGTTTCTTTTATTTAAATTCATTATGCGCTCACCTATTAAAGAATGTATGTTCTAATTTTAGTAATGATGTATACATAATTTATTTCCTAAAATTTTAATGGGAGTTATTATTTGCAACAACCCCTATTTAATTGACTGAACATAACAAAAAGTCAGCCAAGTTGAAGTGAATCACCTTAGATTTGGTTAAGGACTATTTGATCCATCATATTGAAAACTCTTCACCAAATTGTGAACATTTATTGAAATATTTTGCTAAAGAAAGGGCTTAGTAGCACACATATAGGTCGTCGAGCATTGGATTAACTTTCTCCCATTAACTTGTTTATGGTGGAAGTGACTTGTCATCATTACCATCTAAGGAGAATGTACTTAGTGGCAATTATTAGCTGGAAGCAGCATGTTTTCTGGGTGCACTTCTTTTTTATGAAAGAGAGGCGGGATATATCAAACAACATTCACAAAGTCATCTACAAAGAGAGAAATCTAAACCAGAGAGTAGATATGGGAGGTAACAAGAAGTGAGTGGAACCTGCAAATTGTGATGAATTGTGTGAAAGGGAAGATGTGTGGAAGATTTTGGTGGAGGGTGGTTTGGCGGTTTTCCTGGAGAGGCTTTATGAGTGCAACTCCACTATCATAAGAATATTCTTGAATACTTGGAAAAATGGGAAGGTCGTGGTCGGCAACCAGTATATGGAAGTCACCAAGGAGGTTATTGCAGAGGCGACTAGTATGGGGATGGAAGGGCTTATATTTTATAGAGATATGCTTATCTTGGACAAGGTGTGGGAGAATTTTCTTGAGGAAGACAAGGAAAGGGCTAGGCTAGTGGAGGTGGGCACCTCTTATCATACCCTATACATATATCCAGACCCTGGCGATATGTTTTGTTTGTTCTCATCAGCTACATCACTCTAGGTGGTAGGTTCACTAGGGCCTATGGCCACCACTTCATGCTTCTTAACCACTTCAGACATAATATGAAGTTTAGTTTGCCTTTGTACTTTCTCAGCTTGCTTGATTTCAAGAAAACCTAAGGAGGATCATGCCTCACACCAGGGGCTTATGGTGTTAGTTTATGAAGTTCTTATGTCCAAGAAGGTGAAGGGACCTCTGGTTAAAAGGACTCAGAAAGATGAGGAAGACACGAAAAGAGATGAGGAGGAAAGTATGTATGAAGAAGACACTGAGGATGAGGAAGAGGAGAAAAAAGGGTATAAAACCCCTAAGAAGGGAATAAAAAGGGGGTTTTCTTCCTCAAAAATCCTAAAGAAAACCCACATTAAAATATCTGATACTGAGAAGGATACAGAGGATGAGAGATCTGAGGACAGTGATAGAAAATAGAAAAAGGGAAAAATTAATACTAAGGCTAAAAAGATGACTCCAGCGGAGGAAATATAGATTGAAAAGGATACCGAGGATGAAGATAAGGGGACTAAACCCAAATATGGCGTTAAGAAGAGAAAGAGGGGAGATACGAAAACCCGCAAAGGGAAAAATCCCAGCAAGTGGAAAATCATGCTTCCTCAGATGAGGAGGATGACCAAGAGAAGGATGAGGGAATGGATGATACTAACCCTGCTGAGAGAATGGAGAATAAAGAGAAGAATGAAGAAGAAATGGTGAAGGAGGATTCTAGGAAGGGTCTTGAAAATAAGAACATTGGGAAGGAGGAAACCCATCACAATGACAACACAGGTAATACTTTTGAACCTCAGGATTTAGACCATGGTAAAGCTTTCATTATAGATTTTGTTGGTTTAATTAGCAAAATGTTAGGTGATAATGTTGACCTGAAGAATCAAATTGAGGGTATGAGGGGAAATGAATATTTTAAAATGTGTTGGTATTGGGGAGAAATCTATTGCTAAGTGTTTTGGGGAAATGAAAGAGGCCATCGGGAATTCGGAAGCACAGGTTGATTTGGTGAACAGAGTCAACAATCTGGAAAAGTAGTTCAAGGACTTTGAGGACAGAGCTGCTGAAGAAGATAGCATGAGGTAGATCAAGGACCTAAAGACCAAGGTGGACAAACTAGAGGAAACAGTTCATAAGATTAGGGACCAATCTCTAAAGCATCTCAAAGCTTATACTGGACATGCCAAGAGTTTAATGAAGAAGCTGGAGCAGGATACTGGCAATAAGGATAGCCAAGCTGTTAAGGATTTGGCTAGCCTAGGAACCCGCACTAAGGCTAGCACCAAAAAGATGAGTCCAAGGGAGGAAAAAGAGAAGGACAAAGGTGACCTCAAAAATACTATCAATCAGATGGAGGTTATGGTGATTCAGGCCTAGGAAATGGTTGATGGCATGTAGCTGTCTTTTCCTAGGCCCTCCCCTTTTTTTGTGCTCTCCCTGTTTATTATGCTTATCTTTGGGACTGTTGCTAGCTAGTCTATCTGCTGGATTTTTTTGTCGACTATCTTTTTTTGGTGCATCGACATAGTTGTTGTTGTACTTTCTTTGAATATTTGTTTAACTCTGTTTAAAGGTTTCAGGTCCTTGTAAAACCTATTTTTACTTATCAGAACTTGCTCCCATCCAGGTCAATGTTGCAGATGATGAGTTGGTACCTATAGAAAAAATGGGTTCTCTCCATCTTGGGATTTGTTTGTTTTAGGTTTTTGTGATTTTGAACCTTCTCACTTTTTAGAAGCTTTGTGATGATTTTATTAAAGATATTAGACTAGATATGTGTCAGTTAGAGTGGAAGTGGTGCAAGGCACCTAGGACTTGATTTTTATTAGGTTGTTTTCAATATAATAAAGGATGTGTTCTAGATCATCCTATATTTTATCTTAGTCCATCTTGTGTGGACAAGGATCCTCTAGTCTGTTTATAAACCAAGGATGCCTTACTTCATTGGACTGTCTTGTTTCTAGTGCTTTATGCAAATTTTTGAGTTTGGTTGCAGATGTGGTTCTTGCGTCTTGTGTACCTATTTTTAGTTATTTATAGGTACTTTGAGTCATTTTCCACTTGGTGGGATGCTAACTTATTGGCTTTCTTAGGACTTGTCTTAATGTTGTCAAAAGTTGCACATTTTGAAAATGTTGTCAATGCAACATTTCACTAAAATGTTACTCGAGTATGAAACTCTGATCCCAATGAACCAAACTGAATTTGAATTAGTTGTATCCGTTTGGGAGTTGGTTTTACATGGGATGAGGCATGTCCAATCAAGACAAAGGCAGAAAAACATTCTGGAGAAAGTTTTGATGATATTTCACTATTTTTTGAGTATTTTTCTGAGTTGTGTGGCCATGTACAGATTCCATCTTCTAATCCAGTGATTCCATAACATTCATTAATGAATTACCTTTCTTTTTCACTTTTTTTTTAAAAAATTGGTCGTCATTTTCTTGAGTTAGAGAGAAAAATGTGTCTGCAGGTCGAATAACCACAAGAATTGGGGTCGGGTTGGAAGATGTGCCTCTAACTTACTATTTCACCATGGGAAATCAATTCCACTGGGTGAAGAGTAAGTTAAGGCTAGGTTATAATTAATTCCAAAGGCTTAGAGTCAGGGAAGTTGATTTGGGGCTTGAACTTTGATGCCCTAGGATAAATATTGGGTATGTATTTAGCATGCGAGAAGGAGAAAGGTGTGCAACAACAGAACAAAAATGAACTTGGGACTAAGTACTGATTGAATTGAGGTATTTGAAGACCATAGAACCCTTCTAAATGACTGTAACTATGCTAAGTACCCAACTTTAGACTAATCCATTAGGCCCTAGCTTAATATAATCACTTTGACTAATGTGTTGTTGTGATAGTTTAAGGTTGCGGGATTAGAATAGTCGCTTGTCACTTTGGGATTTAACCTTATGGTGTTTAAAGGTCTTACAACTATTGTAAGGAGTATTGGTTCCCTATTCACCATTTGCATTGAAGGGAACATTCACTATTGCAGCCTAACAGAGGAGGAGTAGAAACACCGTGTTTTCTTATAGATGTAGTTCTTGCAAAGTCTGATCATTATGGACTGACATGATTGCAATGAAGGTAACCAAGGACCTTAGTGAAACTTTTTATTCCATGACCATTCCCATATTGGAGAAGGGAACATTTTTGTAGTCTTAAGGAAATAAGGTAAAGTCTGAGATTCTATTTACTTTAAGGTTGTACAGTTTGATTGGTGGAGTACAGTGAAACCATAGAGGTGTATAGGAAGTGTATGAACCTTAGTGGAAGTCTCGGGTTGTGATAAGCCAATAGTCCATTGTTAGGACTTGAAAAGGAGGGATTATCTCTAGGACAATGCAAACTTAGAGACTTGGAACACTTCAATTTGTGTAATGGAATACCTAATGCAATGAGTATTCAGTGACTTGTGGCAAGAAATAAGTTACAGACAATACCATTGGAGGGTTAGGATAATTGGAGACATCATCAAATCCTAAAAATGAGGGTTAAACTAAACTTTTTTTGTGTGCACTCTGGATCAGGAAGAGATTTAGAATATATATCTCATTGGGAAGTTCAGGAAACTTGATAAGAAAGAAGAACCTAGGAGGGTCAAAGGGGAAGGAGGATTCCAATTAAAAACAATGATAAGAAAGGAAGATAACCTCTACATTTGGCCACTATTAATGGATTTAGAAACATCATAGCTTTAGGAATGTGAAAAATGGTTTAGGCATATACAATGATATCATGAGTGCTCAAAAGAAAATGTTTTGAATAAAATATAGGATAATCATGGGTATGACATAAAATGCATGAAGCTAATAGATATTCATAACATAGAATATATAGTTATAACTGTGATAATCAATGAACCAAAGAGGTATAATAATAAATGATAAAAAAGAAGAAGGATACAATGAGGTTTTAATATCTAGAGCATAAAGAACAACCCAAAAATAGAGATAAGCATGATGAGGACATCATTCAGATATAGAGTGATGACCAAAATACAGAAAATAGTGATTTTTTAAAGTATTCAAGAGTTCATTGTTAAAGTATTCAAGAGTTCACTGATAATGTATGATCTATATATAACATCTCCCCATATTCAAAAATCATAAATTCATGTCCATATGAAATGACTTTGGAAGTTCATATAATTGGGGACACATCAGCTCACTGATAAGGTAAGAGATATATCTACCATCTTCCCAGATTCAGAAAACATGTTCATATGAAACAACTTTGAAAGTTTAGGAAAATTGAGGACAATTATGGCTCTCAATAGTTTCACTAGGTTTTCACCTTGAAGATCATTTATCATGAGAATGTGGATTTTTGCAGTTGTTCATAAATATGTCTAGTCTCATCATCCTCTTGAAAGATAGCAGTAATAACAACAATGTTTGAATTTTTGTATGAAATCCCCGTTACCATAAAGTGAGGCAAGTTGTATGTAATGCATTTTGAACAAAAAAGAAACATTTATATCAAAATAATCACTATAAAAAATCACTATTTTCACTATTTTGGACCAGCCAACGTCATGGAGGGAAAGTGGTTTTAGATCAAAATAATACAAAAACAATGTAGTTCCCTATCATGAAAGTGCTCAATTGTTAACATTCACTGCTAAAAAATAAACCCTAAGGGAAAAGATTATATTTTTCCCTATTATTTGAAATAAGTAATAAACCCTAAAACAATGTTCAATCAGATATGAGCTCTAAACAATTATTATATTATATATTTAACAAAAAAATGTCTATACGTTTATCACATAGATCTCTACAGAATTCAGTTTGTATTAAAAAATGTTGGAGGAACAAAGAAAACAAATTATTACCTTGTACATGTAGATATAAATTTTCTCCTTCAATGTTTATCAAAGATAAAATATCAAGAAAGTGGAGCCATTACATAGGACATTACACCCCATTCAGTTACATTGTCTTCGCACTTAGCTTTGACCTCAATTTTGCTTCGTCCCGCTCATTTTCTCTCTTCGGCAATAAAAATCAAAATGATTTGGTTTCAAATTTTTTTCATGTATAGCTCGCAACTGTCGGAATTTTGATGGTGTATTTGAAACCCATCATAATTATGAAACCATCGGGGACTATTACAAAAAAAACTCAAATTCACAAAAACAAATCATCCGTCGGAAGTTGTTGTTGAAATTTGGCCTCAAATATAGTAGTGTTGTAAAGTTACTAATTTACAAATGTCCATGGAAATTTAGAAAGAAAAAGATGAAAAGAGTATACTTGAAGAAACCTTGAAGAATGCAAATGTATAGATTGGAAAAATGCAGCTTGAACTTGATGATGTCAGAATAAAGTATCATGAATTAGAAAAGTATAACTATATTATTAAAGGAGAACTTGTTGAGCCTAAGATTCATATTGAAAACTTCAGGCGAGCAGTGACAAAATTAATGAACATATGGAGAGACAAAAACCTAAAGGTGATAAGAGAGGATTTGTCTTGAATGAAGTTGAATACTCTAAATCTCAAGAAAGTCAATCTGAAGGCAAAGCAAATGAGGAACCTAATCAACAAGAGGAACATAATGTGCAAACTAGACCTTTCAGAGGAAGATTCTTTGGACGCAACGAAATTGGTCACATGAAGAGGGATTGCAGAGGTAAGACTCCTTATAAATCATTTTCTAGCTATTTTGTCAACTACAACATGAACATGGGCATGCAAGAAGGCAGAATGTAGATGATGGGGAGAGGTTAGTGTATTTGAGTCCACTACTATGAGGATCTTGTAAAACTACAAGTTTCTCCTTCAAGGACCCAAAACCTAGGTGAGTGTCCCTCTTTTTTTTGGACAACTCTAGACTCTTCAAATAGGTTTTTCACTAACTCCTCTCAACACCAACCAAACCCCCTTTAGTCACTCAACATCTCACTTATCTTTCCATCTATCATTGATTCCTATCAAATGGGCATGTAATGAATTTTGTGATAATTAAAATACTATTGGGTAGAGTGGACTCCCACATCTTTCTAAGCCCTTTCAAAATCCATTTTAATTATTCTTTCCCTCCAAGTGGTTTCAAACCATCAACTATCTACTTGAACCTAGTAAATATGCACATTCCCTAGTAGCCCTAGTTTACTAGTTTATAGGGTACAACTTCCAAACTTCTCATAGAACTTGTTGAACCAATGGGAATTACAAATACCCTTTTTGGAATTCTATCCAAACATAGATCCTAGTTTACAAATCTCCCAACAAATACTTAAAAATCACTCTACACCGAATAGGAAATTAGGCCTAATCGTAGTTGGATTACAAATAAATATCCATTTCTTTGCTTCCACCAACACTCCTACCACCATGAACACTTAAAGTGATCTAAGAAACTACCAAATCCACCATTTATTTCTCTCTCACCACTCTACCCTTCCTTATGCAACCTACTTTATAGTTGGGTATATGCACGAAGATGGGGGACCAAAACGGTGCCAAACTTTTTTTTGTTCCCTCAAAAGCAATAGGGCACACAAGCTATGGCTTTGATTTCCCAAGCCTAAGGATTGGGAAATCAAAGATAATAGTACATGCACACTATATCATGTTCGCCCTATGTAACATTATGAAAAGGCTTAAGGGAGGGAGGAAGAAATCCCAACAGGCCCTGCCAGACCAATTCTAGCACTAGGTCAATACATAAAATGTAACATTTAAGTATAAGTTACATACTCTTCCTTTCTTATATATAAGTTACATTTTATGTATATACTTTCAGGATGTTTCAGAGCAGTTTCAACTTCATAGGAGTTAAGATAAAGATTCTAGATTTTGAGAGTTTTTAGGAAATTTTAGACATAGCCAAATTTTAGGGATCAACACATTGTCTTCAACATGATTCTCAGTGGAATATTGATTATAACCTTAAGCCCTTGACTTGATTAAGGACACTCTTTAGGGTTGTAAGTGGTTGTAATGTATCATAAGGGGTCATAATGGGTCCTAAGTGGTCCTAGGTCCCCTTAGGACCATTAGGACCCCTTAGGACACATTAGGAACTCTTAAGACCCCTTAGAACACAATAATCATCGTAGGAAACACTAATGGGCTCTAATGTGTACTAGTGTTTCATAAGGGGTTTTAATGGGTTTAAGTGGTCCTAAGAACCCTTATGACCCATTATGACCCCTTAGGACCCTTTAGGACACATTAGGACTCATTATGACCCCTTAGAACACATTAATAGTCATAGAGAGAGAGAGAGAATTAATCACTATAGGACACTCTTTAGAGTTCTAAGTGGTTTTAATTTATCATAAGGGGTCATAATGGGTCCTAAGTGGTCCTACAACCCTTTAGGAACCATTATAACCCCTTACGACACATTATGACCCATTAGGATCTTTTAGGACACATTAGGACCTCTTAGGATACCTTACGACATTAATCATTGTAGGACACACTAATGGGCTCTAATGTGTCCTAATGTTTCCTAAGGGGTTCTAATGGGTTATAAGTGGTCCTAAGAACAATTAGGATGCATTACGACCCCTTAGGACACATTAAGACTCATTATAGCATATTAAGACCCATTATAACCCCTTAGAACACATTAATAGCCATAGGACTCTTTAGAGAGAGAGAAGATGAGGACCCATTATGACCCCTTAACACCCCTCTCTCTGCATCTTAAGGGTCATAAGGATTTTTAAGGGGTCCTAGGATACATTAATGTGTCCTAAGACCCCTTAACATACACTAATGAATGGTAAGGGGTATTAAGAAGTCTTAACTTTCATTAATGTGTCCTAGGACCCCTAAGATGCATGGTAAGGGGTCCTAGGACAAATTAATGTTTAGTAGCACCCCTGATGACCCCTTAGGACCCATCTCTCTACATCTTAGGGGTAATAGGATTGTTAAGGGGTCTTATGACACATTAATGTTTCCTAGGACCCCTTAGACCCCTTACAACCCTCTAGGACCCCTTACCATACACTAATGAATGGTAAAGGGTTGTAAGGGGTCCTACTACACATTAATGTGTCCTAGGACCCTTCAAAACCCCTTAAAAATTTTAAGACACCTAAGATGTATGATAAGGGGTCCTAATAGGTCATAAGGGATCCTAGGACATATTAATGTGTCCTAGAACCCCTTATGACCCCTTAGGACACTCAAGGACACTTCTCTCTAAATATTAGGGATTTTAAGGGTTGTTAATGTTTTGTAGGACTTCTTAGACCCCTTACAACCCCTTAGAAAACCTTACCATACACTAATGACTCGTAAGGGATGCTAAGGTGTCGTTAGTAGCCTTAATGGGTCCTAGGACACATTACTGTGTTGTAGGACCCCTTAAGACCCCTTACAACCCCTTTAGTATAGGAGAACCCTCAAATCCATCAAGTTTAAGGACACAAGTGGATACAAAATCAAATGGTTAGATTACTTATTGGATCTAGGATCAAAAAATTTTCAATAAGTCCTACTTGTAAGACAAGGAGACACTAGGTATTGTTATAAGCCTAAGTTGTCTACCTTAGTCAATTTTGGACTAATATTGGGTAGGATGGTTTAGAGTAGTCTGGGATACTTAAAGAAGGTTCAAAATGTTCAAATAACCACTTTAAGGTCTTTAGTAGAGTCTAGGAATCAAACTATGCAAGGATTAGTATAATTGACAACTTTTGTCAAAAGTTGTCAATGTTGTCGTGTTGCATAATTCAACTTTTGAATCCCAATGTTCACAACCACTTTTGCCAGTTGGAAATATTTGGGAAATTTATTTGAAGGTTGAGAAACCTTACTCCAAGGGGGGAGTGAAGCTATTGTAGAATTTCATCTTTCTGATCAATAAAATCAACCATTTTCTCTATATTTTTTACTGTATTCAAAGTTGTATTGATTGGTACGGATCCCAATGCACCACTAAAGGACACCAAATTTTTTCCTAGAGTATTAATTAAATTTTACATATGATTTGGGGTCTTGAAGTTCAGGGGATAAAAAGATAGAGAATTTTGATTGCCCACTGGTCACAGAAAGGCCCTACCTAGGGTTTTGAGAGTAAAATCCTCTTCCCCAGAGATTCCACCATGGGAAAATCCTAAGCCTTGGTGGAAAGAAGGGATTGAGGATGTATTATAATATTTATGTGGTCTCAAATCAGGAGGAGGTCTATGGAGAGAGGAATGATTAAACCCTCTAGATAGGCATCTCAATGTGACTGCCCAAAGTTTGGTATTTGATGCACAACTCAGCACATGGGTGAAATGGAAACTTGAAACCTAGGATTTAGATGTTTCTAGTGATCCTACACATGTTAAAATAGTTTTGGCTAGGAATTTGAATCAGTTTAAGGAACTTTATTTGTAAATGGAGACCTAATTGTCTATTAGGCCTAGGAGAGATTTGTGTACCCAAAGGAGTTGGGTGATTGGTCATAAGCCCTAGCTTGGGGGATATTGGGGGTGACTGGTTTGGAACATCTGAAGGTTATTGATACTTATTTTTGTGGACTTCCAAGTAAGTTTCTAATTGAAATCCATTTTTGATCATTTTAGCCCTTTGTAGTCTTTCATATCTTGATGGTGTCTTGAGAGTGAATAGGTGTGGGAGTTGTTTTTCATAGAATCTAAAAAAATTGTATGGTCTTTGTGGAACCTTGTTCCATCCCTTAAATTATTGGTTCTAGGTGTGGCTCAATAGTTCCCTAAGAATATTGAGGACTAGTGGAAGGATCTAGTCTTGTATGTGTGGATTTTGGGAACTCTGTCAGAGCCCTAGATTGTGTGGTTGTTGGGTAAGTTCTTGAACCTTTGTGTGATATTTATAAGGGGTCCTAGAAAAAATTAATATGTCTTAGGAACCTTTAAGATCCCTTAGGACCCCTTAGCATACACTAATGTATGGTAAGGGGTCTTAAGCAATACTATTATACATTAATTTTTCCTAGAACCCCTTATGACCCTTTATCATGCCTAATATGTAGGTAAATGGGTCATAAGGGGTCATAGGACCCCTTAGTACCCTTTAGGAATCCTCTCTCTATATCTTAGGTGTCATAAGGGTTGTTAACTTGATATAGAACACATCACTATGTCCTAGGACATCTTAAGACCCCTTAGGAACCCTTACCATACACTAATGTATGGTAAGATATTGTAATACATCTTAAGGTGTTGTAGGACACATTAAGGTGTTATAGGACATATCCTAGATCCCCTTATGACCCCTTAGGACACTTTAAGATCCATAAGATGTATGATAAGGGGTCATAAGGTGTCCTAAGGGGTCATAAGGAGTTGTAGGACATATTAATGTGTCCTAGGACACCTTATCACCCCTTACAACCCATGAAGACCCCTCTCTCTACACCTTAGGGGTTGTAAGGGTTGTTAAGGGGTCCTAAGACACATTAATGTTCCCTATGATCCCTTATACCACTTATCACCTCTTAGAACCCCTTACCATACACTAATGAATGGTAAGGGGTCCTAAGGTTTCCTAAGCATCAAAAGGGGTTCTAAGACACATTAATGTGTCCTAGAACCCTTTCTGAACCTTTAGGACCCTTGAATACACCTCTCTCTACATCTTTAGGGTCATAAGGGTTGTTAAGGTGTCTTATAATACATTAATGTGTCTTAAGACCCCTTAGACCACTTACAACCCCTTAAGAAAGTGTGGTTGTATGTGTGTGTGTGTGTGTGTGTGTGTGAGAGAGAGAGAGAGAGAGAGAGAGAGAGAGAGACTTAACAGGTCATATGACACATTAATGTGTCCTAGGACACCATAAGACCCCTTACAACTACTAAGATATACTCTTAAGCCTTCAAAGGGGTCGTAAGGGGCCATAAGGGGTTGTAGGACACATTAATGGGTCCTTGTACGAGTCTTAAGAAACCTTACAACCTCTAAGATGTACTCTTAGGCTTCTTAAGGAGTTGTAAGGGTCATAAGGGGTTGAAGGACATAGTAATGGGTTCTACGACCCCCTAAGACACCTTATCAACCTTAATATGTACTCTTAGGCTTCCTAAGGGGTCATAAGTGGCTGTAAGATGCATTAATTTGTCCTAGGACCTCTTGAGAAACATTACAACCCCTTAGGAACCCTAAGAATACATCTTAGGGTTCCTAGTACACATTAACGGGTCTTAAGGGGTCATAGGACATATTACTATGTCTTAGGACACCATAAGACCCCTTACGATCCCTAAGATATACTCTTAGGCTTCTTACTAGGTTATAAGGTGTCATGAGGGGTTGTAGGACCGGTTAAGACACCTTACAACCCCTTAGCAACTCTAAGAATACATCTTAGGGGTCCTAGTATATGTTAAGGTGTCTTAAGGGGTCATAGGACATATTAAAGTGTTTTACAACCCCATAAAACTCCTAAGATGTACTCTTAGGATTCTTAAGGGGTCATATGATGTATTAATGGGTGTTAGAGCCCCTTAAGACACCTTAGTAACCCTTAGGAACCCTAAGAATACATATTAGGGGTCCTAGCACACATTAAGGGGTCTTAAGGGGTCATAGGACACATTACTATGTCATAAGACCCCTTATAACCTCTCTCTCTCTCTCTCTCTCTCTCTCTCTCTCTCTCTCTCTCTCTCTCTCTCTCTCTCTCTNACCCTCTCTCTCTCTCTCTCTCTCTCTCTCTCTCTCTCTCTCTCTCTCTCTCTCTCTCTCTCTCTCTCTCTCTGTGTGTCTCCCTCCCTTAAGGATTGTGTTATTATTTACATAGCGCGTGTGCGCTATGTAAACCATGAATTTATATAGCACTACCATGCTATAGCGCATGTGCACTTTTAACTACATTGAAATTTACCAATTCTATGGCTTGGATTTGCCTTGGACATCCAACCCAAAGGATTGGAGGATTAAAATAGGTATGAGATGTGTTTTCCAACAAACCTACAAAAAATAGCATTTTTTCTTGTGTGCTCCCCGTCAGGTTTGCGCATGGCTCAATAAAAATAAAATCAGATGTCATGATATTGTAGATCTCTCTGTTATCTATCTAGCCATATAATTTATTTTGAATTCTCAGTATGTTAAGATTTTCATATCTAATTTCTTTTGTAAGTATGTCTATTTTTTTTCAAAAACCAACATGTATTCATTTGGGCTTAGATTTTGGCTTGTTCATCAAATTTTGAAACAAATTACATTTTCAAAACTTAGACTCCATTCTACACACTTTGAAAAAGGAAATAAGTTTTGATTTTTGATTAGTTTTCAATGATTTCTAGGGGAGCACACATAAATTTCATGTTTTCAGGATGTGTCCACTTTGGAAAATCGTAAAAAATTATACTTTCATAAAAAAATTAGTAAAAAAATCCAGGATAAACTAGGTGGTGTTAGCTAATTTCTCACTGGAGTGATTAATTTTTTTTTAAATAGAAAAAGTTTACATTTTAGGGGAAGCACACAAGACGCTATGTTATGTCATTTTACAAAAAATAGGACCACTTTTTGTGCTCCCCCTTTTTTAGGGCCATAATCTCCACCATTTCTAAAATAAATGAGTAGTTTAGAAACTAGATTTGGAGTAGAACAACTAATTTTGGAGTAGACCAACTCTTATTTTTGTGACATTTTGAAAATTTGAGTGTAACTTTCCTCAATTTCTTGTTGAAGTTCAAAGTTTTCTGATTTCAAAAAAAGTGGCATCTTATATCCACTTTTTCGTCCCCCATCTTTGTGCACTTACCCAATGAGAGTCATGGTGAGCACATTGAGATGCTCACCTAGGGCATCCATTTTCTCTGCAACCCCAAGGTTCCTCTACAAAAATCCTTCAAAAACTTATAATACATCCTCTGTACTTGAATTTTCCTAGGGCCATACAAATCCCACAGTGGAAACTCAAGCAAGAGGCATTTGTTTTGGAAAGCTTCTCCAAACCCTCAATCTAGGAGGTTACACATATTTGGATCTAAAATGCTTCAAACTCCACCAAATGAGATTAGAAAAAAGTATTCAAAAGATAAAAATATTTTTTATCAAACCATGTCCAAATTTCCATCCTACTAATCCAGACACACACGTGTTATCCGTACACACACCAATTTTATAGTAAAACATAGAATTCTTATTGCCTTTGAATGCCAAAACTTTACAAAAAATCATAATCAGGGGTTCCTCTTCATGTGTAGGGTCTTAAATCACCCATACACAACTACCCACACCAAAACCAACTGATTTTCAAACTAATTAGCCATTTTACAAATTTTGGACAAAATTTTGCAAATGTTGCAAAATTTGCTAAACAACTTTTGAGCAACATTTTCGCAATTTTGACAATTCACATCTATTGTGACTCCTAACGCTATGAGACCCTAAAAATGACTCATGTAAGTCATATTACAAATATTACGACCTATTTAGTGATTATATTTCTCTTCCATGTGTTAGCATAATTGATGCAGTGATGCTAAGTGTTGCATTGATGAAGATTGGTACATATTTGATGACAGGTGAATTAGTTATTTGGTTGTCATTCATGTCAACTAATTGGCTTAGTTTTTTTAGTATATTACCTAAGATTGTGTAATATAATCATGAGTTACAGTATGTTTCTGATTTTTCCATTGTAATAGAAGGTTATGTCATGTGTTGTGATGTTATCTTTTCCATTGCGAGTCTTGATACAGAGAATTGAGTTGGTTATGTTTGATTGAACTCAAATAGGGTAATTTCTAAAAGAGTCAATGATATACAATAAGTGATTTGAATATTATTTTAGATCAGTAAATTATTTGATGGAGCGGTCATAGGATATTATTGTAAACAATATCATGATATTGTGTGTGCGAGCATGAATCATAATGTTAACCGGTACTACTAGTTTATTTGACTGGAAGAGATGTTAATAGAATGAACAGGTAAACAAGACAAAATTATTGAACAACCTATGAAGATTTATAGATCAATTAAGGAATTCAATGTGGAAATAGGATCAGTGATTATTTTTGTAAAGTAATAAATCAGTTCCATGATTTGTGGGATTTACTTGTCATCACATTGACCGAGCTATGTGTTTGAGGTGACTTCTTCAAGAAGTTTCTTTTGGTCAAACGAGTTTTTGAAATGTCTCACCTACCAAGGTAAAATCGATGAGAAAATAAACGCAGTTAGAGAAAAATGTTTTTTACTGTCAAAATACACAGTATCTTACGTAAGATTATTTGGATAGTTCATATCTTAGATTTAGGGTTTGTTGTAAGTCGGTGCAAGTAATTGTATACATTTGAAAGTTGAAGGAGTCATTTGTTGATTGTAAATTACAGAAGGATTCGGTGATGAAGCAAGTGAAGGAATCAAGTGCGAACAAGCAAAGGAAGGCTATATAGTATGTTAATGTATTTCAGAGCTTAAAAGGATCTGATTGTGCAGAGGTAGTGCTATTTTCACAGATCATTTATCTATTTCTTTCTAATCACTATAACAGTGAAATCCCTTAATAGGGTAGTGATGCAGAGTGGGTAACGAGAATAATTGTAAAACCCAATTTACTATTTCTTCCCCCTTTAACACTCCTACTCAATCTCCATTGAGATCCCCAATTCACTTATACCATATACAGTCATTAAATTCACACTTCTATGGAATGATAAGGATTTCTATGGTTTAGGATACTCCTACTAGCCTTCTGAACAAGTTGAGCACTTCACACCAAGGTTGGTTCACAAAACACCAAAAATTGTCCTACTTGATAGCAGCCCTAACCAGACAGTTTTCAAGGAAAAATCCCAACTCCTCCAAAGGAACCCTTAAAAAAATTAGGGATTCAGATACCCTTTATGGACCTTGGACAAAACCTAAGAGATCAGATCCTAACTCTGGTCCTGCACCTCCAAAACCCTTGCCAAAGGACATGGACCTAATAGACCAAATTAGGACTGGTTTTCAAAGGGGTTCTTAAGAAATGGGTTCACATGACCAATCTAAAGACTTGGATATGTTCACCTACCCTTAAATTCACTAAATCCACAATTTTTTTGATCCTCACAATTCACTAGTGTGGTTGTCTACTCAATTCTCCTTGTGTAAAGACTAAACACATGGACTTGTTTAGCCTAAGGCTTGGTGGGGAAATCACCAACCCATGCACCCCGATCCAGCCCTTCATGATTCCTAAAGTAAATCTCCCTAACTTGCATTCCACCAAGATTCATGGATTTTCCACAGTGGGATTGCAAGTTAGGGCTCCATCTTTGACTATTCCCTATTAACATGGGTTCTTTGGACAGTCTTCACCAATCTAATCACTACTCTCAGTAAAATCCACCAAATGGTTCAGACCAATTGAATTTTTTTATGTTATGTAAACTTACCTATTGGGAGAAAGCTGAGACATGCAAACATTAGAGATATAAATCATTTTAAGCTACATTAACATATCTAAATCCTACTTCCAAAACACAAGCTTTCCAACACAACCTCTGATGAGCCAAACAAGGGCACCCAAGCCTTGTTGATTTTATCTTATAGAGGGTTGTGGGTGTGCTCTCCCAACACAATGTATATAATCCTACTTTGATTGATCAAATGACTTGAATGATGAAATGCAAGCTAAGTGCAATGAACTTGAATAACTCAAAAGCTAGTTATTAAGAACTAGTCTCAAGCATTCAATGAGTGTAGATGAAGGATAAATGCTAAAGATCTAGTATTGAATGCAAGATTATAAGTTATGGATGAACTACAAATACCATGATTCAATGTAAATAACTACCAATTAAGGGTTAGTACAAAGAACTCTAAATGCAACAAAATATCTCTAAGCATAAACTAGCATGATAACAATGCATAAACAATAATGAGTCTATTACTCTTGAAAAGGCTTCTATTTATAGGATTTTGGAGGGCTTGGGTGAGGTGGAGCACATGTGGCATCCACATAGGTGCCACATGAGGGACATATAAGCCATGCAAGAGGCCAAGTTTTCTCACACATGTGTCAGAACTTGTGATGAGGTGGGTCAATGTGTACTTGAAGTACACATAAAAGAGATCTTGTCATAGATGTTTAAGAGGTGTAAGAGTTTTTGTCTAGTGAACACTTTTGGAAAGTGTAAGAAAGTGTCATCAAGGTTGTAAGAAACCTTGTTGGCACCAAATTGTAATATTTGAAAATTCAAATTTTAGAAATTTGCTCCCACATGTGTGAGCAAATAATTAGGACTAATGGGTGCAAGAATCCTAAAAATTATCCTAATTAACCTTTGTTAATTAGTGACTAGGCTTATTTGTTTAGAGTGATGTGAGTTAGGGTAGGATCTAGGTTTAGATTTAGATTAATTATGGTTTAGAAGAATTTAGGCATATGAAGGAATAAATAAATTTAAATTTATTTAAAAGGGGATTTTAATGTGGGAAGGTATTACATTAAATTTAATACACTTAGGGGATAAGTATTCAAATTAAATTTAAATACTTTAGGATAATGAACTTAATTTAATTAAATAAGTGGAAGAGAATAACATATATAATTAATTAAAATTAAGTATAATGTTGTAAAGGATGATTTTACGCGTCTACATTTTGTCCCTCTTTGATGCAATATATAAAATGGTGTCGGTTCAAGGAAAAAGATAAAACAAGATTCCCTGGAGAGAACATAAAGTCCTAAGTCAATGATGGTGGAGCGTGCCCCCTCGAGAAAATAATAGAAAAATAAAAATTTATAAAAATTTCTCAAAAAAAGGCAAGAAAGAGGGAGAAAATAGACAAATGCATGACTTATGAGGGGATGAGGAAAAAATAGAGGGAAAAGCGGGCTCCAAGATGGAAAATGGGTCCCAAGGGACCTATATATAGTCCACGGGGGCCTTAAGAGAGGTCACTTTAATTCATGGAGAACAAAAAAGAAGAGTAGAACGAGAGAGATGGAAGACCCACGAGGCTGTGCACAACTTGGAGAGCGCGTTAGGATGTACCAGCGGGCCGCAGATGTAGGACCACTAATGAGTTTGGGACCCTAGCCTTATTTATCATTTAAAGTTTTGCATTAAGTACATTTATGGCATCCAAAAATAGGGGAAATCTCATCGAGGTGGAGATGACAATTGATGGATTGTAATCTGTGCAGACGATGATCGATCAATCGTCATCTTTGTAGATGAAGATTTGATGAAGGGTGCTCCCCTTAATGCCACAAGCACATAACAGAAACAGAGAAGCAACAACAATTTGCAAGAACACAAAATGGGCTTCTTATTATCTCCATAAATGTGGAATTACAAACTTTCAGAATTACAATATGCAAAGCCACATGGGCATTCCCCTTACAATATTCTGTAGGACAAAGCCTCAAATTATTACCCAGATCTACCCAGAACTGTCCCGAACTGCCTAAGACAACACTACGGGCCTTATTTATATAGGCAATTTCCACCGCCCGAGAAGGTTCCAGAAATTTATCCCTTAGGGCCGACCAAACTTAGAATTATTTTATTTTTCATTTTAGTACATCAAAGTCGGCTCAAAATAGCTTTTGAAACCCGAACAAAAATTTTGAAGGAAAATTATTTTCTGCTATTTCAGGTGGCCCAACTTCTAGAGACCATAAGTCATCACCCGTTGACCCGATTGACTATTATAACCCCATTTCAGAAATGCCATGAAGCGCTCTACAACATTTAAACTAAGAAAGCTTCATTCAGCCCAAGTTTCAACTTTATTTGGGGCCTCTAAAGCCTTCAAAACTGAGCTTGAATTTTATGTACCCTGTTTTCAATACCAAAAATTTTCAATATCTTCAAAACTAGACCTGATCTAGCCATGAAACTTTATTGACAGGCTGATATGACTGAGATGAACCTCCACATGCAAAATCAGAACATTCCGAGATCGTATGACCAAATTACTAAAAATAGCAAGTTTCCATAAATAGCAGCTTTGCACAAGGTAGCCCTTGTTGAAAAGAGAACAAAAATATTTTTGGGTGATGCAAGATTGCCCTTACACCCAGGATGCTCCTGCATCAAGATTGACCATCATCTTCACAGATGACGATTAAACAATCATTGTCTACACAGACGAATATCTCCATATAGTCATCTATGAAGACAACCAAAGAGGCCATAGTTTACTGTAATAAATAGTTATCTGTGCGGAGGGACAGGCACCAGAGGCGTTGATTATGAACCGTCGTCTCCATCGATTAGCATATGCGCCAATCGGTGTCTGCACGGGTCAATGGGCATCTACGCTGATTGACCAAAAAAACATGAAGAAATATTGTAGGGAGACAATAAAAGAAAATATTAGGGGGGACAAGGTGCCCCACACAAAAGATAGAATGACTAACATGCGTGATTGTGTGTGCAGGAGGACGTGGGACCATTTCAATCATGAGAGAGCTGGTTGGAGACCGTGGCACTTGGTGATCGACTAACACCGGAAAAATGGGGGTATGTCACTTTATGTGACATAGAGCATGTATATTTATGGTTGCAGTTGCGAGATCATAATGCGCTGATTGAGAGGTGGCATAGCCCCACCTTGATTTTTCACTTCCCGACAGGGGAGGCGATGATCACTTTATTAGACGTATGATAGATATATCACATTCCCATCCGGGGGTTGATTCCAGAGTATATGTAGGAGGGGTCTGAGTCAAACCTTGAGGGGACATTCAGATGACCCCACAATCAGATTCCCACTTCTATACAGTTTTTATCTTGGAGAGATGCGATGGTAGCATGACCATGACTGCACCAGATGGCACTCTATCTCGTAGGATTAGTTGGAGGGTGCATGATTCCTCACCATGTAGGGCATGGATTTCCATTGGGATGGACACAAGTCTTATGTTCAATGTTTGAGGATGAGGGAGAGCAGTACTGCTGGGATATACCATCCTCATCTAGTTGTACTATGACCTTCATATGTGTGCCTATTGCAGAGGTAGGACACTAGGAGCACGAGTGACACTTCTGTTAGCATGGGCATGAGAGAATATCATAGTCATATGCCCCATCTTCAGGCATGAGATATGAGTAAAATAAGAGCCCTATGCCTATAGCTATTGGTCACCAATTAGATATGAGTTGAGAGACTCGGTTGGTTATTGGAGACACATGTTAGATGAGATGATCAGGTTTGATTGGAAACCATATGCAGGGTGCGAGGTGTGGGGATACTAGATCCCACAACACCAGGATTATGTAGAGGATAGATGACTAGACCCATACATTTTCAAGTTTGTCCAGAAAGTATACTGCCTGATCAACATGATTGCCTTATGATTGCATGGTATATGTCATTCTGGGTATAAAGGTGTTGATGGGACTTTGTGACCGGTCCGCCAGCTGATGTAAGTTTTCACCGGGTACCAGGGTATCGGCCAACTTCTCCTATAAAGGTTGTCTGGGGAATAAATTTGCAGGGCCTTCAAGCACCTGAGAGTCAGATCTCGACAGTGCGGCAGCTAAGTTGGGAGTGTGACTATTTTGTTTGGGGGGATAGTTGGTTTTTCTTGGCTTGTCTTCTATGGGGATTTACCTCTGTCGGGATATTCTCTAGAGGTGGCGAAGGTGTCTAGCCAAGGATTAGCATTTGGGCCGCTGTGATCACCTCACCAAATTTTACCTTCTTTGGGGTAGGAGGAGGTGTTTGGAGCATGGCGGCTGAGATTACAGTTGCTCCCATAGGTCCGGTTCTCTCAACAAATGTTGGTTTCTCATTCTGTACTTGCCTCTCCTCCATGGTGTTGGTCTCTATAACCTATATATATCTATGGAACATCAGAGATATTTACCTATTCTGGCTCCTTTTCTCTTTCAACCCAGAACTCCTACTCTGTGGTGGCTTCTTTCTCCAGGATCTCCCCTTTAGTGGGGATAGTCACTTCCTCCTGCACGACGATCTCTTCTACTACTCTCCCGATATCCCCTTGTAATTTTACAAGTTCATCCATTCCGAATATGTCATGAAATTCATTGTGCGGAGGGGAGGTCTCTGGTGGATCTTTGAGCTGATTCTATGGCTCTGGAGAGTCCGAGGAGACAATCTATATTTCGGGGATGTCAGGCATCCCAAGTTATGGTTGTGCCTTTGGCTGAGGATCAGTTGTTTTTTCTTCTTTCTCTTTGTTACCAATGACGGCCTTGCATCTAACATGGCTGCCTGCTCTTCCTCTGCTTCGGGCCCTATTACTTGAACCATCAATTCTGCAAGTGAAGGAGAATTGGAAGGGTGGACAGGTTTGGCCATAAAAGTTGGGGTAGACAGCCGGGTGATTAATGTATCTTTCATTTTCTGGGTTGCGGCTAGAGTTTGTTGCATTTGTTCTACTATGGGAACCACAGATAGAGCGTGAGACGGTGTCCCAATTTTTGTCTTTCCTTTATCCTTGCCCTGTAAGGAGGCTCTAGCTTCGAAATTTGAACCCCGTACAAATAAGGCAACTTTTCATGTGCTTTTTGGACACGCCTTCTGAAAGTACGTGTGGCTGCATTCAATTATATTATTGGTGATGTCCTCAATTTTTGGTCCCTCTAGTGCATCCCATTTCACTGGAGGGAGAGCCATTTTATCTACTCCCTTTTCTTTGTATTGTGGGTCTTCTGTGGACTCGGTGTCCAAAAATTCATTGGTGAACTTTTGAAGCTTCAACCGCTTCATCATCCCCTATGTTGACCAGAAAAAATGTTGGTTTTGGACTTCAAAATCATCCTGGTAATCTTCCCAAAAATATTCTAAGTGTAGCTCATGTGGGGGGGCTGCCCAGGGAAGTGTCGTTGCTATTTTTGCTAGCAAATCTAAATTCTTCTGCTCCAAACAAAATTCTGCCAGCCCCAGACTTTTGAGTTCATTATCCACTTCCTTAGCCGCTGCCAGGCTACAAGTATAGTTCCCGCAAGAGATTGGGAATGAGACATTGGTAACCTTCTCCGTGAAGAGGGCATGCAGCTCCAAATTTTTTTTGCAGTATTCTAAAATAATTATTTCATCCCCATAATGTTTGGGTACTAAATAGGGTTTCTTGGAGAAGCCGGACTCCTGAATGTATGTATGATGTTGATGTTGAATGTAGTAGTGGCCATAAGTGCTGAACAAATTCATTACTTTTTTGGAGAGTTGGTATCTGACATATCAAGTAGGTGTAAGAAGGTTGAATTAAATGAAGGCATCATTTACTTGGCAGAAGCTGGGGAAGCTGGCTTCCCATTGGACCTGTGGGAAATAATCCCATGGAGTATTCTGGCCTTGGCCAGTTCTGAGCATGCCTACTGTAAGTAATCTATAAGTAATCCCCGGGTCACAGGGTGTTGTTGTGCTAGTTCCCATAAAACATAGGAAGTCATGTGGAATTTGGGGGTCTGGGTGACCTTGATCACCTGGGAGTCCACGTGGTTTGCAATGATAGTGGCCCAATAAAAAATTTTCCCGCCAGAGGCGATGCCAAACAAGAAATAGTACATCCGTTCCAAGATTTCCCAGGCATGGGGATATCTAAAGACCCTACACAGAGCGATGATCCCCATCTGTATGCTCTCTTTAAATTTGGTACGGGGAATCTCCAGCTTCACCTTTTTGAAATCCCTCCTCGACACCTTAAGCTAGTTGTTATTGAGCTATTGTCGGGCCATGAGATCTAGTTTCTGAAATTCCTCCAAGGCTAGAGACTGAGTGAGAACAACTACATCATCAAATTGAGGGATCCCCAGTCCTGCAGCAAAAGTAACGGCGTCCAGAGACACCATAGGCATTGGGTAGCCTGTCAGAACTAGGGCGGCGAGCATGACAACCCGGACGACCGTGTTGTAGTGTTCTACTAAAGTGAGAATGAGCTTCGGAGCTTGCATGGAGCAGGGAAAATAGGCAGCTTTAAGAATCCCAAAGCCAGCCATATTGAGGGCCAGTGGATCTCTGAGTGTGTGTTGAATGAACATCATCTTTACTAAGGCCTACATTTCAGCCCACATCCTAACACTTGTGTCAGTGATGAGCTGCAACTTGGAATTGACTTTTGATCCTAGAATAGTGTCCCCCTTCAAATACTTAATTTTTAACGAGAGATTTTCTAAGGCCTTCTTGGCCTTCATCCTGACAGCTGCCCTGGTTGTAGCAGTAGTGGGGATTTCCAAACTCCTGGGTGGAGAAGGTGGTGTAGATGCTTTCAACATGGTTGATGATTTTAATTTTGGAAACCTGCAAAACAAGATGACCATCAGTATGTATACAAAACATATCATTATTCTGGATCTCGGAGACCTTCACCACTGCTTTGCATCTATTCTTGAAAGGATGTTTGTTCGCATCAAACCCCAAAAAAGATATACATATAATAAGAATGACTTAGGAATTTAACCTCTTCCCAGGCCTCCCGCGATTCTAACACATGTGATGAAAATGGAATAAGGACCAAAGGGAGACCTGGGACCCGGAATGGGAAAAACTAACTGTTGTATGACATGACCAGAAATTAGCTGCATTAGGCTGATGTAGGAGTGTGACATGACCACGCAGTAATGGGATTAATGGCGTTAATGTTGAAAACTGTCCAAATACATGGAGAAATCAATGCAACTTGGGTGGGTTTTGAATGTTCACATGCAAAATTTAATCTGTTATAAAGAATGACTTGACAGAGGAGTTCAAACCAGGCGGTATTTTGGCCGAGAGGGTGAGCTCAACAAATTGGGAAAAACATGAAAGGGCACGGTGAATTCGATGCAGACCATGATGGATATACATGAGATATGCACCAAATTTATAGAGGGTTGAAGTGCTATAAGGGCCAAAGCACAACTCGCAGGCCAACCAAGTAAATGGACATATATATAGCTATTTACGGGAGGTTACAAAATTCACAAGGTATATATATATACTACATTAAACTACAACCACATAGAGGGCAGACAACCCTCTAGTAGACCCATCCCACCAATGTGAGGAGACAAAGAGAAAAACCAGAGACAGGAAACAAAAACCAGACCAAAAACCAAGCAAAAAAAAACGCAAGAAAAACTAGAAAATAGGAAGAGAGCCGAAAAGCCTACCTAGAAACATGGGGAAGGTAGGAAGGTGAGCATGGGAAGTGCTCCACAACTGGTTCACATGGAATTGACCACAAATGCACCACTTCTTACTCCTATTTGAACATTGTTAATAACCAAAAGCAATTTGCACTTAATCACTTTGAATCGCCTTAATTGCTCTAGTAACTGCTTTGTGTATTTTGATCACGGTAAATGTGAAAATGACAGGTGAAACCAATTTATACCCCTAGGGTAAAACATGTTTCATTCCTTCCACAAGCTCCAAAAAAAGGCAAACCTTCAGACTTCAGGCCTGGGGATTCCATGCAACCACACCTTCCAACAAATGAAGACATGGTGGCAAAAAATCCTGGATGACCCAAAAAGGACAAACAAAACTCCAGGACTGGGTCCCGAAGGTAAAAGAAGACAAGAAGCATAAGAAAAACAACCCTCATAGAAGCAAATCCTGAAGGGAACTGAAGGAAACAAAAGAAACCAAAGGAAAAAGCAAAAGCAAAAAGGGTGACCCAACATTTTTCCTACGAAATGTAGGGACAGGTATGCAGGGCATAACAAATGGCAACTATCTAGGATGGATGCCTTAGTGCATTCGAGAACTTCAGAATCTTTGGTTAGCAAAAACTAGAATTAATCTTTACATGGAGCATACTGCTTGCAAAGTGCTAGGTGTCTGGGAAAATTGGACTCATCAATGATTCAATCTTTTGGTCTTTCCATCATTTGTGAAGTGTGTGCTTTGAAAGAAAACCAAGCCGATGACTTCTGAGAGGAGCAGAGAGGAGGCACTGAGTATATAAAACCAAATTCATCTTATCTTGTACATTTCCCCTCGATACTAGAATTTTCTATTCTTCAGTTCTTTCTTTTCATTTTCTTTTCTAGATGGGAAGGCAGTACTTCTTTCACCATGAACCTTAAGCTTAGATAATTTTAGTGGTGGTACTTCTTTCACCCTGCCATCCACTATCAAATCATTAAATATGAGAGGACATTTTGGATCTAGATATTTTAATGATTTTCAAACTTGGTCAACAACTAGTGCAACCGATCTTCTCTCAAGGTGTCTGATTACTTGCTTCTTAGATTTTTTGTTAACCAATGTTTGGCTTGTCAAGATGTGAATCTGATGAAGATTACCCATAACCTTTTACCATACTTACAAAATAACCTAGGAGTGCAGACAAATTCCACAATGCTAACAATAGATTCCAAATTACCCAAAATGCATAAGGTACCATTCCAGGGGCTAGATGTTATGCGAAGCATACATGTCTACAAAGAGAAGACAACACACTTGGAACCTGAAAAACAAATGCAAAACAAGAGAATGCCAAAAAAAAAGGCAAACACGAAAAGGAAAGGTGGTCCCAGAGGAGTCCCAACAAAACTATTTACAAGGAAAAGGCACTCAAAAAGAGCATTGGGGGCAATATTTACAACAAAAGACTTTACATATGATACAACTTTGGACAAACTTACCACCCACCTTACTCAAAATAGTGCTTGAGAAACTGTCCATTGATAGGAAATGGGATAGCTTCTCTAGTCATGGTATTGAGGTGATAAGTATTTTCCCTGTAGATCTTAGCTATTATATATGGTCTGAGCTAGAGCCGCTAAAACTTAGTCTACTTTCCCTTATTTTCTTGGGGCTTGTCTCATAAGAGGACTAGGTCCAAAATTTGAAAGGCCTTATACTGGGCTCTTCATTCAAACCATCATTTTACTACTACTTGATAATGCATGAAGTGTTCAAGGGACGCATCTCTTTATTCCTCCATTCGCACCAGGTTCAGGAGCCAAACCTCCACAATGTTATCCCGGTTGTTGAATTCCTTCATAAACCGTAGTACCGGGATCTGTAAGTTGATGGGGAATACTAGATTCTGGCCATAAACCAGATGAAATGGGGATATCCCTAGGGCTTACTTTATTCTGATACGATCTTCCCAGAGAGAGAACATAAGCTTTTGATGCCAGTCTCGGGGGTTCTATTCTAACAGATGTTTGATCACCTCAAGTAGATTTTTGTTGGTAGATTCAGCCACACCATTACCCCTGGGAGTAGTAGTTGTTGTAGAACTTCAGGGTGATCTTTATTTCATAGGTCCATTCGAGTAATTGTGCCAAAGAAAATGTTAGACCATTGTCACACACTATAATGAATGACATTCCAAATTGGGTCACTATGTTTTCTTCCAGGAATTTAATAACCACATCTGTCATATTGTTTTTATAAGGAATCACTTCAGACCATCAGGTGCAATAATCAGTAGCATTCAAAATGTAATGGTGGTTGGAAGATGAGTTAGGGTTGATTTCCCTGATAAAATCAAATACCCATTGGGTGAAGGGTCTAGTTTCAAAAACCGGTTGCAAAGTCATGGCCAAGTTTTGCCTATGATGTGTCACTGTTTGGCAAATGTGGCATCTCCTAATGTGAGTATAGACATCCTTAAATATGTAGGGCCAATAGTATCAGGCCCGAAGGATTTGATGGGCAGCGGTGTTAGCTATGCCATGCCTGGTTCCAAACTTCCCGTGAAATTATTCAATCATCCTTGTAGCTTGGTCCCTATCAATGCACCAGAGGTACACCCCTTCATAGTTCCTATGAAAAAGAATCATGTTTTTTTATCATGAAGTGTGCACTTTTCAGTCGCAGGGTGTGACATTTTCTTGGGGGTAGCCCCTCTAGGCATCTATTGTACAACAACAAGTATACCAGGTCGGTATACCACAGATCTTGAGTGATGGACTCCACTGTGTAATTTTGGCATTCAATGTCTAGATTTCCTTCTGCCATCGCTCTACATGGTCCCTTGCCTCAGACTATCTTCATGGGTTTCATTTCCAAATTAGACTCTTGGAGGATGGCCATCCATTTCCCCCATCATTCACCCAATTCACTTTGCAGGAGCAGAGACTTAACAGCCTGGTCCGGGATGATAGCGTGCACATTTCTTCAGAGAATATAATGCCAAAATTTATTCACAACATGGACGAGAGAAAAGGCCTTATTTTTAAAATATGAATACCAAACTTCAACGTTCTTAAAGGGGAGCTCATAAAATCTATTGGTCATTCTTCCCCTTGAGACTTCTGGGTCAAAAATTCCATGACAGAATGATGTAAAGCAAAGGAGTATATGTTAAATGGGAGGGAATAGTCTAGACTTGCCAAGACTGGTGCCTCCACAATCATTTGTTTAATTTGGGAAAATGCCCACTTTTCTTCAGGACTCCACTCAATCTTCATGTCTTTCCTCATCATGTCATTGAGTGGTTTTACTATCTCGGCAAATCTAGTAATGAGCCACCGGACAAAGTTTATCTTTCCAAAGAAAGATCTTATTTATTTCTTACTACCGGGCATTTGTAGGTTTAGCAATGCCTCAACTCTCTCAGGGTCAATGTATACAGCCTTCTCAGAGATGATATGCCCGAGAAGCTTCCCTTCAGTGACCCTGAATATAAATTTCTTAGGGTTGAGGGAAATCCCATACCGGTGACATCTCTCAAAAATTTGGGCAAGCTGGGCGGAGTGATCACGCTTGTCCCAGGAAAAGATGGTCAAATCATCCATGTAGATGATTATGCACTATTTTACTAGGCCTTCGAATGCAATGTCCATAGCCTTTTGAAATGTTACCCCTGCATTGATCAGGCCAAAGGGAATCCTCTGGTATGAAAATGTTCCCCACTTGGTGGTGAACATTGTTTTGTCTCTATCTTCATACTTAACCATAACCTGGTTATACCTAGAGTACCCATCCAAGAAGGACATCATTTGAGATCCATTCACGATTCGCAACACCTCATACAACAAGGGGAGAGGGTGACTATCCTTCTTAGATGCCTTGTTCAAATTGGAAAAATCCATGCAAAGGCGGATCTTGCTGCTTTTCTTCCTCACAAGGATGAGGTTGGAAACCCAAGTAGTATGTCGGATAGGAAAGATAATCTGGGCTGACAACAGTTTCTGAACCTCTTGATGGATTAGAGGCTCGATCAGTGGGTTTATCAGTCTTTTATTTTTCTAGAAGGGCTTAGCATCTAGTTTTAGTGGGATGGTATGGGTCATGATGGATGTGTCATAGGTCTTTAAATCCTCACACCCCCACACAATTATGTCAATGTATTCACGGAGAACCGCAAGAATCTTCTCCTTCTCCTCTGGGGAGTAGGAGGTTCCAATATGTACAAATTTTTCTTCATTGGCCTGGCTGATGTTAACCTTTTTAAATTTTCCTCCCTCTGAGGAGGATGATATGTTTTCCCAGACCCAAGAGTCTAAATCAAAGATACATTCTAGCACTACCATCCCCTTGGGGATGGTGTTGGTCGGCGAGTCTATGATCTCATCATCTTCTTCACCCTGCCCGATATCTTCATGATCTCTTTCTTCCACTATCTGGTCCTCAAAAACACCAATGTTGGCCATGAAGGCTAGAATATTTTGATCATCCTCAAAGACCTAAAAGTGGGTGACATTTTCTAGAATGGACATGGTGGGGACCATCTGAACAGAGAATTTCTGGAGCTGGGAGCCAGCCATTGGCTCAAGGGTGCTAACAGATACAGCAAGGGCATCTGAAATGTAGTTTCTTTTCTAGGGAATGAATTCAATGCCAAAGGCATCAAAATCTTTGATGAGGCTCCATGCTCAGTTGTGGTATGCGGCCATCCTTTTGTCATGACAAGTGTATTGGCTCCAGACCTGCTTAACAATCAACTCTAAATCACCCAGTGCCCAGAGGCAGGTGATTCCTTTCCTTAGTGCAATAAGAGTCCAAGGACCAAGGCCTCATACTCTATGATGTTGTTCATGCAATTAAAATGTATCCTGTAAGATGTGAGGATGGATTTACCCCATGGGTTGATCAATTCTACTCCGGTCCCGCAACCTTGTTTAGACTGCGACCCGTCAAACTTCAAGGTCCACAAGTCATTGTTTGTTTTCTAGGGCTGGGAAGGTGAAGTGGAATTTGGATTGGTTTTTGGAAGGTTGGGAGGAGTTTCCTCTATCTTTGATGGAAAATGGGTGAGCCATACCTCTGGAGAGGCCTTTGGTTGGGATTTGTGGACTGGCGATACCTTGGGTGTACCACCGGAATGATTTCCGGGTCCAGACAAATCCACCTCATGTTTCTTCTCCCAGAGGGAATTTATATGGTGGGTGGTAGTGGAAATGCAAGGCTCACACTCTAGTTTAGAATGTTTTGATAATGCACCCAGCACCAAGTGTCAGACAAGAGTGTAGCAAGAGTTGTTGTGATACCTTGTGAGTTAATCTCACCCCTTAGTTTTTTGTCCTGGTCTTGAATTATCTAAGAGACTATGGGATCCTCCCCAGGGGTGAAATAAAATGAGAGGATCTTGAGGGGTCAGTACACCCCAAGGGAAGTTTCAGAGAAAAGGACTTCATCTACCGTCCCGACTTCGATGAGGGCCTGTTTCATCCTGGGTTCACTTTCTACCCAGATTTGGTTAGACTGCCCCTCCTAGGGGAGCCACAAGTGGGAGAAGTCGATGGAGAAATACCCATTAAGGGCCTTAGATCAATTCTCACTTAACAACATCCCATAGGTCTCAGGGATTTCCACCACTTGGATGTCTATTATGCTTGCTATCCAGGGGTCTTGGATGAGATAAATCTGAATGTTTTTTAGCTCACCTACTATTTTCATAGGAGTTTTTTCCAGCTGGACTACTGCACCTTTGGATGGAGTGGGATGGAGTGTGAGCTTCTGGCATATGGATAAAGGCATGACATTTCCAGAAGCTCCAGAATCTACCAAGAAAATGTGTAGGTTCTTCCCTTGTATGTTCAAACCTAGTAAAAAGGAAGGATCCTTAGTGTTCCCATAGAAGACAGCCGCGTTGGCATCATAAAAAGTGATAATCTTGGGTGGGCGAATGATAGCCTCCGGGTTTCCCAAGAGCTTTTGAAGAGACTTCCTCTACTTTGGAAAATTATACAAAACCTCCATCAAGTTCATGGAGGTGGTGGTTTGTTGTAATGCCTTTGTGATGTCAAACCTCCCCTCAGGGTATTGTTGGCTTCCCTTGGCCGTGTCCTTAGCTTTGTTAGAGCCAAGCCCTTTCGGCGGGAAGGAGTGATCAATTGTATTGTCCCAAGGAGGGGCATCATTAGGTAGTGTAGGCATGTAGACTAGTCCTTTACCAGCCTAACTTCGAGTGTTGTAAGGAGTTTGTGGGTTGGTGAAGGCATTGGCCTCAAAAGCCATGATAGATTCATCAAAGAACCCATGCAATTCGGTCTCCTCTTCATCTTCTTTGTCTGTCCCAAAGAAGATGGTCTCACAGGTGAAGACACCATGAGTGGGCTCTTGCATAGGTGTTTTCGAGTGAGTAGGGTTGATAGAATGTTTTTTGTCCAACTGGGAGATCATGATGACCTTCTCTAGTGTGGCTTAGTTCACCTCAGAATGAGAGCTGGTGTCATGCAATCTACACCAGTTAGTCAGGGCATGGAATTCTGCAAGCTATGCAGAATGACTGAGTCCAACACTTCCCTGAGTGGTGTTTTGGTTTGGAGGGGGACCTCCAATGTTTGCATTGTTGTTCCATTGTTGTTGATTGGGTTAAGGCCCATTGTTATAGTTCCTTCCTCTGACATTGGTATTTCTTTGGCTAGAGAATATATTCCCTCTCTGGGAATTAGGGTTGTGAGGCACAGAAGGCCCCACCTTCAACTATCCCATGTCCACAGTCAGTGAGGACACCAATTTCTAGAGGGATTCAACCTCGATGGACAACTGGGTGTTCACGTCACAGTGTGACGGTTGTTGCAGTTGGTTCCCAGGGAAAGCAGCAACAACTCCAATAGTCGAGGGTGACAATCCTCCAGCTGCGGGTGACTGGAAGAAGGGTAATATAGTATCAGTGGTTATTGCATTTGTTGCAGCTGGTTCCAGGGAATGAATTCCAGGCTTGGTATAGACTATGTTTGCAATGGATATACGTACTAGGCCTGCTAGTTTATCGGTGGTGGTGCGTTCATGGCCATCGCTATTGTACCTATTGCTTGATTGGGGTTGTATCCCCTAGCATAAGAAGTTCTGCTGAGTATCATGTTGAAAGGCATGTTCTACCCAATCCTGTCAGGAGCTTTGTTCAAACCGCAGGACAAATCCAAGGCTAGGTTGTAAATTTTTGCCAGATTTTCCCGGTTATTGGGGGTGGTTGTTCTCCATACGAGAGTGGAAATGAAAGGGTCCATTGCATTAAGGTATGTCTAGATGGTTACATCAGTGGATGGGATGAAGGGGCCCATACAAGACTTTAAGGTTCATTGGAACCAATGGTTGAATGTTGCAAGGGGTTCATTCAATTCCTTCCTGATGTAGATAAAATGGCTGTGGGACCACAGCAAGTCCACGTGTACATGGAATGCCACTAGGAATGTGTCCTCCATGATCTGCTAGTTATTAATGGAGTTGGCTAGTAGGTTAAGGTACCAATTTAACTCATTCTGTCCCAAGGATAGAGGAAAAATTTGTGTCACAACATCTTGATGTTAGATCCGGTGTCGGTTCATGGCATCTTTATATTCTTGCAGATGCTCTTCTGCAGTTTGTGAGCCTAAATGCTCATATCAGGGGTAGATCTTCTCTGGAAGCGGAGGAAGATCGTTGGTAGCACCAGGAAACTACTGCATAGGGGACCCAGTGTTACCAAAGTACGTAGCCATCAGGGGTGTTGGATTTTGACTAGGTAGAGCATTGGTTCCCAAGATTTTCTGAGAGATTTGGGTGTTCTGAGATGTAGTAGATCCCTAGACAATGTTGATTGGCTACTTCGTTTGTGGGCTCTGCTTCTTTCGAGCAGGAGGCTCAAGTTTAAGAAACCTTCTGGGATTGGGGGCTAACCTAAGGAATCTTTTGAATAACATGAGTGAAAATAATCCAATCCCACTAAAGGTCCAATTCCTAAAACTATGACTTGGGGAACCCTCAGGTGATGTAAAGTCTAAATCTTTTGAAGGGGACGAGCTCATCCCCTCCTTCTAGCGGCAGTTTCTGTTGACGCAACTTTGTGACCAGTCTGCCAACAGATGTAAGTTGTCATTGGGTACTGGGGTACCGGCCAACTTCACTTGTAAAGGTTGTCCAGGTAATAAATTCTATGGGTCTTCAAACACCTGAGAGTTGGGTCTTGACAGTGCGGGAGATAAGTTGGGAGTGTGACTGTTTTGTTCGAGGGGATAGCTGGTTTTTCTTGGCTTGTCTTCTCTAGGGATTTTCCTCCATCATGATATTCTCTAGACATGGCAGATGTATCTGGCCAAGATTCAACATTTGGGCCGCTGTGATCACCTCACTAAATGTTACCTTCTTTGGGGTAGGAGGAGGCATTTGGAGCATGGTGGCTGAGATTACAGTTGCTCCCATAGTTCCAATTCTCTTAGCAGATGTTGGTTTCTCATTCTTTACTTGCCTCTCCTCTATGGTGTTGGTCTCTGTAACTTGTATCTCTAGTACATCAGAGACATTTACCTATTCTAGCTCCTTTTCCCTTTCAACCCAGACCTCCTATTCCATGGCAGCTTCTTTCTTTGGATCTCCCTTTCAATTGGAATAGTCACTTCATCTTGGGTGGCGATCTGTTTTACCGCTTTCCCAATATCCCCTTGTAAGTTTACAAGTTCATTCTTCCCGAATGTGTCATAAAAGTTGTCGTGCTAAGGGGAGGTCTCTAGGGGATCTTTAGGCTGATTGTCTAGCTTTAGAGAGTCCAAGGAGACAATCTATATTTGGGGGATGTCAGGCATCCCAAGTTTTGGTTCCACCTTTGGCTGAGGATTAGCTGTTCTTTTCTTCTTCCTCCTTGTTACCAATGAGGGCCCTGCATCTAACATGGTTTCCCACTCTTCCTCCACTCTGTTCCTTGTTACTCGGACCATCAATTCCTCAAGTGAAGGAGAATTGGAAGGGCAGATAGACCCGACCATAATAGCTGGGGTAGCCACCCAGGTGATTAATGTATCTTTCATTTGCTGGGTTATGGTGAGAGTTTGTTGCATTTGTTCTGCTATGGGAGTTGTAGATGGGGCTTGAGACTGGGTCCCCATTTTCCTCTTTCCTCTATAGTTGCCCTGCGAGGAGGTTCCAGCTCAAGTAGTTGAACCCCATACAAATGGGGAAAATTTTTGTGTTCTTTTTTGACACACCTTCTGAAAGTACACATGGCTGCATTTAATTATATTGTTGGTGATGTCCTCAATTGTTGGTCCCTCTAGTGCATCCCACTTCACCAGAGGGAGAGACATTTTATCTACTCCCTTTTCTTTATATTGTGGGTCTTCTGTGGACCCGGTGTCCAAAAATTCATTGGGGAACTTTTGAAGCTTCCACTTCTTCAGCATCCCCTATGTCAATTGGACAAAATATCAATTTCAGACTTCAAAATCATCTTGACAATCTTCCCAAAAATATTCTAAGTGTAGCTCGTGTCAAGGGGCTTCTCGGGGAAGTGTCATTGCTATTTTTCCCAGCGGATCAAAATTCTTTCGCTCCAAATAAAATTCTACCGGCCCTAGACTTTTGAGTTCATTATCGGCTTCCTTGGCTGCTGCCAGGGTGCAAGTATAGTTCCCACAAGAGATTGGGAATGGGACGTTAGTAACCTTCTTCACCATGAAGAGGGCATGCAGCTCTAGAATTATTTCATCCCCACAATGTTTGGGTAATAAATAGGGTTTCTCGGAGAGGCTGGTCACCCAAATGTATGTATGCTGTTGATATTGAACATAGTAGTAGCCATAAGTGCTGACCAAATTAATTGCTTCTTTGGAGAGGTGGTATCCAGAATCCTGAGTAGGTGTAAGAAGGTTATAGTAAATGAAGGCATCATTTACTTGGAAGAAGCTAGGGAATTTGGCTTCCCATTGGACCTGTGGAAAATAATCCCATGGAGCATTCTGGCCTTGGCTAGTTCTAAGCATGCCTACTGTAAGTAATCCCCGGGTAATGGGGAATTGTTGTGATAGTGACCATAAAACATAGGAAGTCAAGTAGAATTTTTGGGTCAGGGTGACCTTAACCAGCTGCAAGTCCATGTGGTTTGCAATGATAGTGGACCAATCAAACTTTTTCCTACCAGAGGCGATGCCGAACAGGAAATAATACATCCATGCTGAGAATTCCTGAGCATGGGGCTCTCCAAAGACCCTACACATAGTGATGATCCCTCTGTATGCTCTCTTTAAATTTGGTCTGGGGGATCTCTAGCTTCATCTTTTTAAAATCCCTCCTCGGCACCTTAAGCTAGTTGTTATTGAGATATTGTCGGGCCATGAGATCTAGCTTCTGAAATTCGTCTAAGGTCCAAGACTGGGTTGGAACTAGGGTGGCGAGCATGAAAACCCAGATGACCATGTTGTAGTGTTTTTCCAAAGTGAGAATGAGCTCCAGAGCTTGCATGGAGCAGGGAAAACAGGTAGCCTTAAGAATCCCAGAGCCAGCCATATTGAGGGCCAGTAGATCTCTGACTGTGTGTTTAATGAACATCATCTTTACCAAGGCCTGCATTTTGGCCCAGATCCTGACACTTGTGTCAATGATGAGCTGCAACTTGGAATTGAATTTTGATCCTATTATAGTGTCCCCATTCAAATACTTCATTGTTGACTTGTTAGCAGCAGTAGTGGGGAGTAGCAAACTCTCGGTTGAGAAGGTGGTGCAAATGCTTCCGATATGGTTGATGAGTTTAATTCTGGAAACCTACAAAATAGGACAACTTTCAGTATGTATATAAAACATAGCATTATTCTGGATCCCAGACATCTTCACCACCACTTTGCATTTGTTCCTGAAAGGATGTTAGTTCGCGTCAAACCCCAAAAAAGAT
This sequence comes from Thuja plicata, assembly GCA_018584345.1. Classification (NCBI taxonomy): domain Eukaryota; kingdom Viridiplantae; phylum Streptophyta; class Pinopsida; order Cupressales; family Cupressaceae; genus Thuja; species Thuja plicata. The sequence goes on from MU228540.1 coordinate 1,550,669, forward strand.
ATACATATAATAAGAATGACTTAGGAATTTGACCTCTACCTGGGCATCGGGGGATTCTAGCACATGTGATGAAAATGAAATAAGGACCAAACAGAGACCTAGGACCCAAAATCCAAAAAAATAACCATTGTATGACATGACCAGAAATTAGCCATACTTGGCTGATGTAGGAGTGTCACGTGGCCACGCAGTAATGGGAGTAATGGCTTTAACGCTGAAAACTATCCGAACACATAGAGAAATGAATGTCACTTGGGCAGATTTTGAATTCTCACATTCAAAACTTAATCTTCCATAAAGACTGGCTTGATGGAGTAGAGAGAAAGCCACCATGGCTCGAACCAGCGAGGTACCAGGTTCGAACCATGCAGTATTTTGGTCGAGAGGGCAAGCTTAAAAAATTGGTAAAAACATGAAAGGGCACATGAGCTCAACGTAGACCATGAGGGATGTACATGAGATATACACCAAATTTACAGAGGGTCAAAGTGCTACGAGGGATGAAGCACAACTCACAGGCTGACTGAGAAAACAAACATATAGATATAGCTATTTATAGGTGGTTACAAAATTCACAAGGTATATATAAATACTACATTAAAATACAACTGCACAGAGGGTAGATAGCCCTCTGGAAGAGCCATCCCACCAACAAGAGGAGACAAAGAGAAAAACCAAAGACACAAAACAAAAACCAGACCAAAAAAAAAGCAAAACAAAAAGCAAGAAAAACTAGAAAATAGGAAGAGAGCCGAAAAGCCTACCTAGAAACACAGGGAAGGAGGGAAGGTGAGCATGGGAAGCACTATGCAACTGGTTCACCTAGAAATGAATACAAATGAAACACTTCTTACTGCTATTCGAATGTTATTAATTACCAAAAGTAATTTGCACTTAATCGCTTTGAATTGCCTTAATTGCTTTGGTAATTGCTCTAAGTATTTTGATCACGGTAAATGTGAAAATGACAGGTGAAACCAATTTATACCCCTAGGGTAAATCATGCTGCATTTCTTTTGCAAACTCTGGAAAAAGGAAAACCTTTGGACTCTGAGCCTGGGGATTCCATGCAGCCAACACCTTCCAACAAATGAAGACATGATGGAAGAAAATCCTGGACGACCCAAAAAGGACAAACAAAACTCTGGGACTAGGTCCCAGAGGCAAAAGAAGATAAGAAGCACAAGAAAAAAAACCTTTGTGGAAGAAAAGCCCAAAGGTAAACAAAGGAAACAAAATAAACCAAAGGAAAAAGAAAAAGCAAAAAGGGAGACCCAAAATTTTTCCTACAAAATGTAGGGACGAGTATGCATGGCATAAAAAAAGGTAGCTTGGGTAGATTCAGGATGTAGTGCCAGATGGATTCCCACATTCACTAGTCACATGAGAGGTGGGGAGCCTCTTGGGGATAGGGGTTTACTTAAGGGGATCCTGAGCCTCATGGCTAGGGATGATACCACTACTATGGCATCAAGGACAGAATGGGGTGGCGAATGCAGGGGTGACCCTAGTGTATGCTCAGTGGTGGGTCACACATAGGCTAGTGAGATAGATGACCTCGGGGATCATTCATGCATGAGAGATGCTTGTAGGAAGGCAGGATGGGGTTAGGGTAGATAGGGATGATGATGGGGGAGATGATGATGGAAGAAATGGAGGAAGAGGTACAGGGAGAGGGTCATTGAGAGGGAAGCCATGGGTGGCAGCTCAGAGGAGATGGGGACATGTGCAGATTCTTGCAGGTAGGGCATCCAAATAATTATAGGGAGAAGGGCCATAGGTACAGGCATCGCAGGTGACACTACAAGGATAGGTACCATAGGTACAGGGGCCATAGGGGCCACTAGCAGGTTATGTACTACAAGCCGCCCATGATACTATTGTCATAGAGTGACCTAGCCTGTAGATGAAGTTAGCACAAGTAAAAGGGGATTTTAGCCACAACACAGGTATCAGACGTTAGTGTGTAGACAGAGATAGCCTGAGTGCAAGTTTTATTGGCAGGGGAGACCACATGAGATGATAGTGTGCAAAGTTATTTAGACATACTATAGGCACGGGTGGATGGAGGAGAGCTCACAGTGATTAATAATCATACAAGAGTCGGGGTAGGGGATCAACCGATAGCATAGCTGTAGGTAGAGATCCAAAGGCTGGAGGTATAGTTTTGGGGTTTGATGATAGAGTGATATGAGGCTCAGAGATGAGAAGAGGTCAAGATATAGACTGCGAGATAGTGACTATAGGGGGAGTAGGTCAGGTGTTAGAAGATTCCTTTGCAACATACAAGGAGGCAGGCAGGAGAGGATAAGAGGCCGCATATTACATGGGCCTATATTTTGGGGTGGTCCCAGAGGGACAGAGGGAGCCTGCATATACAAAGAGATCTATGCTACAGAGAACATGCAGAGCTTCATAAGGTTTCATAGGGATGGGATTTCCTTGAGATAGAGGGGGTGATGGGACAGGTGGGGTTGGGCCATCCTCATGGCCAGCCTCATGATTCAGCCTAGTGGATGGTTGATACACATGCAGTTTTGACTTTGAGTTATATGTACATCAGCATTTTGTGATATACATGTACATGTAATTTGACATTGATGTACTTTACTAGATATTTGATATATAGAGAAACTCTTATTGATGGTCCTACCTTTATGATGTATGAGATTTCTATATGCATATGATGGTGATTTTATGACTGACGTGTTTGATGCAGGATGTGATGTTGATGATATTGATGTAGTTGTGATGCCAGATTTGATATGGGGTGTTTATATATTTAATTCTTTTGTATACACATGGATGCAATATTTATATAATGGATGTAATGTTTAATGTAATGTGGAATAAATGGATTAAAATGAATTGATGACTTATCCTATAATTGGACAATAATTACTACATTGGAATGTTTAATGAACCTAATGAGTAATGAAATGATTAATGATTAATGAACCTAATGAGTAATGAACCTAATGGGTTATGAGTAAGTAGATAAGGATTAATTCATAAGGACTAATGATTAATGAGATTATGTTAAAAAATGATGACTAATAACTAATGAATAATGAATAATGAATAATGACTAATGATTAATGAGTAATGAGATAATGCAATGCATCTAGATAATTAGGATGAATTTGAAGTCAATGATTAAAATCATCATGAAGGAATGCAGGCAACTAAATGAAGACTCAATATTTTTTTGTGTATACCAACCAGAATTGAGAGAATCACATAGCTAGTTTTAGAGGGAATAAACATGAATCTTGCTAAGAGTAACAAAAAATGCAAGATGACCTAATCTAATATGCAACCTAATTACATGATTTTCATGGGATCACATTGTGTTAATGTTGGAGAGCACATCCTAGTTTGATTTTCTGAAAGCAATTATGCACAATGTGTTAGAAAAGACAAGCGACATTGTTACTTTGCATGGACGAGACTCTTAGACAAATAGTTTATTAAGAACACAGATGTAAGATTTTGAACCATGAAATGTCACTCATGGGATAATTTAATACACCTAAATACTTTTAAGGATTTGGTGGTATGTGTATAAATTTCACCCCCAGTGAGGCATACATAGCGATGAGTGTAGACCAAACATGAGTGCACTTAAAAAACTATGACAAATAGAGCATACCGCAAAGACATGTATTCCAAAAGACACCATTCATGACAAACCAAGATATTAGTGATCAAGGCGATTATGAGGAGGGTATATTAGAACAAAAAAGTAAAATCAAGAGAAATACATCATGACCAAGCAGTCATTCAGTCCAAAAGTTCTTTTAATGAATGTGATTGTGTGATGGAGGATTGATAAGTCGATGCCAGAAGGATGCATCCTAACGGGCCAAGATTGATTGATTGTTGAAATAGGCATTCACTGGCAATTGCTTGTGAGTGAAATAATAGATTTGAAATTCAATCTGTCAGTTGAGTTGTGAGAATTCTTGCGGTCACTGTGTCTGGGAAAAATATCAGCATCGTGGGGTAAGCTCAGTCATGCGGGAATAAATTTTTATTGCGAATGTGAAGATGGAAGGAAACTACCTACACATATATGGGCAGTGTAACAGATTTATTAGGACAAGGTGTTAGATGGTGTGTAAGGGATGATACAAATAGATGATAGATCTGACTATGTATGGCACTTGAAATAGGTTTTCACCATGGTACTCTTATCCATTGTGATACCGAAGTGATTTTAACAAATGGGCGATTTTATTTCTCGTTCTCTTTTTTTACGTTTTGGACTGATTTTTTATTTATTTTTTTGAATTTTTCACTAATTATCTGTTGTACAAAGGGATATGAACAAACTACGCATAGAAGGGTTTGAGATGTACAATATTCAGAGGACCAAGGATAGGAAATCTCTCTAGTGTTGCAATATGATAAGCTCCAGACCCAAATTTAACTGTAACCACAAAGATCCCCAACCAGTTAGGCTCAAACTTATCTTTCTTTTCACGGTTCGTGAGATTTTTCATATTGTGCTGTAGGACAAGATCGCCCACCTCATACTAACGAGGTTTGATCTTCTTATTGAACTGTAAGCAGAGGCGATTATGACATAGGAAAAGGTGGTTGAGGGAATTAATGCATCTTTCATTGAGGAGTTCAAGCTCTTGCAAGAGAGAAACTCGAGATTCTTCTTCAGACATCAAATTTTTCATGGAGATTCTGAGGGAAGGGAGCTCAATTTTGATGGGAAGAATGGCCTCAGTATACTAGACAAGGGAGAAAAAATTGGCTCTGATAGGGGTATGAATGGAAGTATGATAGGCCCAGAGGGAAGGATTTAGGCATAGGTGCCAATGAAAACTAGCTTCATCAACTATCTTTTTGAGGATTTTCAAAGTGGTTTTGTTGTTAGCCTCTGCTTGACCATTGCCTTCCAGAAAGTATTTGGAAGAGGAATGTTGGGTAATACCAAATTTCTTATAGAGTTATGTGACATCTTAATTTTTGAATGGGGCTCCATTATCAGTGATAATTTCTTGAGGAATTCCATAATGACATATAAAATAGTTTGAAATAAACTTTGAGATATGTTTTCCACTTGTATATGTAAGAGGAATAACTTCAACCCATTTGGTGAAATATTCTATGGCAACAAGGATGTATTTGTGGCTATTGGAAGAATTTGGAAAAAATTGGCTAATGAGGTCAAGTCCCCAATGAGATAAAGGCAGAGGTGTGATGGTAGGTTGGAGGGATTGGGAGGGAGTGTGTATGAGATCATCATACTACTGATAGGGCACACACTTCTTCACACAATGATAGGTGTCTTGTACCATAGTAGGCTAATAATATCTAGTACATAACAATTTATTGGCCAAGGTGAGACCACTAGAATGGGCCCAAAAAATCCCTTGATGTACTCCCTCTAACGATGTTTGTGCTTCATTAGTATTCAGACACCTTAGAAGAGCTTCGTCAAAGCATTTTTGAAACAGGGTATCACCAAGGATTGTATAGCGTGAGGTTTGGAAAATGTAAGTTTTGCATTGATTAAGGGTGAGGGTAAGTGAAATGATGTAACTTTTTAGGTAAGAATAGATTTATTGGTACCAAGGGGAATTAGGATTAGCAATTTCACATACCATTTCAACCTTCAGCTGGTCATGGGAAGGGACCGTAAGATTCTCAATGATAAAATTGCATCGTGAACTATGTTTAGGCATGGAGATAAATGATCCAATAATTTCTATTGCATTGGCTACTTTGTTGTTTGTTTGAGGGATTTGCTAGAAGTCAATTCTGTAAAATGTTGTTTCAGGTCTTCCACAAAGATATGATAGGGAAGTATCTTTTCATCCTTTATTTCATACTCATCCAGGACTTGCTTGATAAAAAATTGAGAGTCACCAAGAACATGTAAGCTAGATATTTTCCACTGGATGGCTTGGTGAAGTCCTATCACCAAGGCTTCATATTTTTCAATATTGCTGGTGCATGGAAATTTCAGTTTGTAGGACTTAGGGATGAGATCCCCTTAGAGTGTGATGAACAAGATGCCTGCCCCCGATCTCTTCTGTGTAAAAGATCCATCAAAATATAGTTTCCATGGGATAGTTGGGGTGACATTAAGAACTGATTTTCCTAGAAAATCTATGATGATTGGATGGTCCCCTTGAACAAGTAATTTAGCTAACCGATCTATGATTACTTTTCCTTTGATATCTTTTCGGTCCACATAAGCAATGTCAAATTCACTCAGAATCATGACCCACTTTGTAGTGCACCCTGTGAGAGCAACTTTTGACAATATATATTTGAGTGGATCAATTTTAGCAACTAGCTAGATCTTATGATTAACCATGTGTAAAATAAGAAATATCTATCTTACCTAAATTTTAAAGGGATTGAAATAGAGATATGTTTATTAAGAATTTATAATGTATTAAGAAAGAATGGTTTGATTGATTATTGATTATCTTGAAATGTAATGTTTGAAATAGGAAATGTGTTGATGTGTAAATTGTTCTTTGAGTTGCCTAGATTGTATTGAATGCCTTAACTTTAATTGAATTGAATTGTATTGATTGTATATTCTAATTAAGGAGAAGATAAGATGCTCCATTTTATCCTCAAATGCGCAAATGGGAGATCCAAGTTGATCAACCCAAGAGAAGGGCTAATGCACAAATGAATCAACTATTTGGAAAGGAGAATAACAAAGGAGATACCTTAAATTATGTTAATTATATGTATATAAATGATATATGATAGTAATTGAAGGAATGGGAGAAATGCACTAACCTTGAAACATTACAGATCAAAGAATGCTATTTTCTGAGGTCTGTAGACTATTTCTGGAAAAATTGACAGTTGAGCCCGAGCCAAAATGCAGAGACGAACAAAACCCAGAAATATTTTTTTCATTTTGATGTCGTCTTATGAAAAATCTCGACCTTGACCCACAAATGTCAACCCCGACCCAATAATGTCAACCCTGACCTGCACAGGTCTAAAAGAAAATCTGTTCATGCCGTCTGAAAGAAAGCCGAAAAGGGTATCTAGATCTGGTCTCAAATCAACTGTTCTGAACCTGTACCTATAAGAAAAAGGGAATTATTTGTTGTGGGGGAGGGGTTTTCCTTTGTCAAACCCTAGGTTTGGAATTAACCTCAAATATATGTAATTGAAATTGTAGCAATGGATAAAGTAAATGCATAAATTCACCTTGCTTGAAAAAGTCCTTGTGGTGGATTCGAATCCTTGAATCCACAAGTATTCTTCAAAATGTAGAATGTAGAAAGGTAGGATTTCTTCAATCTCTTGCTTTTAGATCTCCAACACCAAGTCTTGAATGGGTTCTTGAATTTGGAATGAGCTTGGAAGAAGGTGGATGGAGAGATCACCAAAAGGCCACTATGTAGCTTCAATCCTTCAATGGCCTCCAATGGATCTCCTTCATGAAAATGGATACTTGAATGGATGAATGCTTGCTTGAAATATTTCTTGATTGCTTACTTTATGATGTTTCTCAATTGCTCAAGGATGCATAGGATTCAATAGAGAACTTAGTATCACTTAGAGAAAATGAGAGAGAAAGCTTCCCTTTTATATGAAATTAGGGCACAATATTCTAAGGAGGCCTACATAGGAGGATTAAATTCCCATTAAACCATTTACCCCTAGGAGAGGACCTATATTAAATATAATTTAGGAATCAATTCTTCGGAACCCAAAACAGCCGACCTGGAAGTGGGAAATACTTTTTGCAAAGGCCGACCTCCAAAAACTGTGAGACCCCAGGATCTGAACCCTAGGTCAAGGTCAAGGTTGACCTTGACCTAAGTCAGGGTCAAGGATGACCTTGACCTAGGTCAGGGTCAAGGTTGACATAGACCTAAAAGGTCGACCCTGACCCTAAAGCCCAGAATCACTTGTTTGTAGTTCAGAATGCAGAAATCAGGTTAAACAGGAGTGGAAAGAGGGACAGAATAGGGGGAAGCCATGTCAAGATCTGGAACCCATTCAAGGTGCTTGTCATGACCCCAAACAACTTACTCGCAATGCTAAACATGTCTACAATGGAAGTGCTTCCATTTTCCAACTATACATTTAGCCCCCACTTTAGCAAGAGTATGAGCTCAACACAAACTCTTAGTAAAGGAGAATATATAGAAAAGACAATCTTTATTAGAACTAAAAAGGGATAAAGAAACCCTCAAGCCCCCAAGGGACTTAAGTATTTATCCACCCTAAGATCATGATAAGAGAGACATCACTTAATTAAGAAGAGAGAGAAAGGGTGTGATTATCTCACCCAATGAGAACTTATGTCTCATTGTGAACCACACAAAAGGTGTAACTAGAAAGATGGAATTGAACTGCCTAGTGAATGTGGCTACTCACTAGTCAACCCATTAGGGAGATCCATTCTTAAAGGGATCAAAAATTTGTAAATTGAAAATTGGCAGGACCAAGAGATCCGTGTAAATTTAAACTAGAGGGATCAAGAGATCCTAAAAAGTAAAAATGACCATGCTTTAAGGATTAGTTTCTTTTAATCCATAAAGGGAAAAGTTTTAAATCTTGAAAACTATTTTTAATGTGTGTGTGTGCAAAAAGTGAGTAGAGTGTATGCCCCCATGTTAAAGTCATTGCTAACACTTTAACAGGAGCAATGGTTTTAACGAAAACATCAACAACTCTATGGATTACGTTTCCAGTGCGAGATGCCCCCACAGGAAGACAAATCAAGGGAAATAAAACATAAACATACATAAGAACACAAGAGGGATCTACCTAATGTGGGGTTAGTATGATCATAAGATAACATGTACATATAAATACAATATTATTGCAAATTAATTAACATCATTCCCCAAATAAAGTAGAACTACGATCACAAAGGAGGAAAGAAACTTAAGAATTACGAAGAGGAATCTTTTCAGACCACAACATGGAGACCAAAAATAATTAGTGCTACCATGTCGTAGATCCAAGAATATTGTACAAGGAAAATAGTTACAAATAATAGCACAAGTACAACATAACATGAAACAACATATAGAAGAATGTAGATACATATAGAAGAATTGAACAACAGTTTTGATTCTTGTATCACCTTGCACCAACAATGTAACAAGGATTGTATAAAATAATCTAACAAACATTTAGAAAAACACATTATGGGGGAAGCATGATACAACATACAACACAAAAAGGGATACCATAGGATGAGCCAATCAAGCATGTTTTCAACCTTCCCCATCTTGGTTTATGCTATTTAGGTTAGGTGGGCAACTCGCAAGAGGGACTATATCCAATATAGTAGGAATGATAGAAAGTTCCAAACAAGGATCCTCTTGAGAATCACAATGCTCATTACTAGGTGTAATTGTTAATTGATTTGATAGCATATGAGGTAAATCATTATCAAGATCAACGGTCTCATATTCATCACTAAGATCAATGGGATCATCAAGAGTGTCCTCCTCATCAAGGTTGATTGAAATAGGATCCAAGATGTGAATAGGATCATCATAATCATTCATCTTAGCATCATGAATATTAACATTCAATGCATCAGGAATAGGTTGATCAAAGGTAGGTAATGATTTTTGAATCATAGAAGCACGGGCTCTAGCATTAGCTCTACGCTTCTTACGATGTTCATTAGCAGATTTGTTACGTTTAACTTTATTTGGCACATGTTGAGAACTAGGAGGAATAACAATAGTTTCCTTCACATGTTCTATAGGAGGATTCTCAATAGGTTGTGATGGAAGAGTAGAATTTTGATCCATTTTATTAGAAACAATAGATAAAGGAGGTATTGAAGGGGTAGGAAAAAGACCACGGTTGGAATCAATCCAAGGCATACATAACTCAACAATTTTGCGATGTTTGTAAGCTTGATAGGAGCAAAAGAGATGATCAGGGCAAGAAGGACATGAGTTAGGTAATGAAGGCCAAATAAAATTGAGAGTAGCACAATATCTAGGCCTAGAAGGTTGAAACAAACTATGATTAATCATTTTGACTTCTCCATTATGAATGAACTTAAGACATTTATGAATGGGAGAAGCAATAGC
>MU228540.1:1564628-1587122 GCA_018584345.1 Thuja plicata
GAGAAAATGAGAGAGAAAGCTTCCCTTTTATATGAAATTAGGGCACAATCTTCTAAGGAGGATTAAATTCCCATTAAATCCTTTACCCCTAGGAGAGGACCTATATTAAATATAATTTAGGAATCAATGATTCAGAACCTGAAACATCCGACCCGGAATCGGGAAATACTTTTTGCAAAGGCCGACCTCCAAAAAATGTGAGACCCCAAGATCTAAACCCTGGGTCAACGTCGAGGTTGACCTTGACCTAGGTTAGGGTCAAGGTTGACATAGACCTAAAATGTTGACCCTGACCCTAAAGCCCAGAATCACCAGTCTGTAGTTCAGAATGCAAAAATCAGGCTAAACAGAAGTGGAAAGAGGGACAGAACAAGGGGAAGCCATGTCAAGATCAGGAACCCATTCAAGGCGCTTGTCATGAACCCAAACCACTTACTCAAAAGGATAAACATGTCTACAATGGAAGTTCTTCCATTTTTTGACTATACAATAGCCACACATGCTTTTTCAATAGGTGTGTAATTCAATTCATAACCCACTAGTGTTCTGCTGAGATAATAGATTGCTTGTTCCTTTCCATTGTCATCTAGCTGTGTTGAAAGAGCTCCTAGTGAAACTTCAATAGATTATATATACAAAATGAGAGGTCAACCTATAATAGGGGACACTAGCACTGGGGTATTAGCTTGATATCCTTTTACACGATCAAATGTTGTTTGAAATAAGCAATCCCATGAAAACTTGATGTTCTTGTGTAACAAATGTGTAAAGGGATGCACTTTATCTACGAGTTGTGACATGAACCTTCTGATGAACAAAATATTTCCTTGTAGGATTTGTAGTTGTTTCAATGTTTTGTGAGATGAAATCTCTATAATATATTTCACCTTCTTTGGATCCACTTCAATACCTTAGTGAGAGACAATGTAGCCCAATAACTTACCAGATTGAATTCTAAAGACACACTTTTTGGGATTAAGTCAAATCTTGTATTTCTCCAATCATTCAAACATTGTTGTGAGAATGGGGATGTGTGTGTCTCATGTATTATATTTTCCTAGGAGATCATCCACATAATCTTCCATAATGACATGCAATATATCATGAAAGATTGTGGTCATGGCGCGTTGATATGTTGCACCTACATTTTTTAGACCAAAGGACATGACCTAGTAACAAAATGTACCCCAAGGAGTGGTGAATGCAGTATTGTGTTGATATTTGGGTACAATATTGATTTTATTATATCTAGGAAAGCCATCCATGAGGGACAACATCTCGAGTCCAGCAGTAAAATCTATTATGATGTCAATATTAGGTAGTGGAAAATCATCCTTAGGACATGATAAATTCAAGTCTCTGAAGTCATTCCAGATACACGGACCCCCAACAGGTTTACCTACTAGTACAATGTTAGAGACCCACTTGGGATAATCAATTGGTCTGATGATGTCAGTGAAAAACATTTTTTGTAACTTAGCTTTGACTAGAAACACGACTTGTGGATACATCTTGTGTAATTTATGCTTTACAGGCTTCACCTTATGATCAACTGCAAGATTGTGGAAAACCAAATCTGTATCTAATCGATGCATGTCCTTGTAAGTCTAGGAAAAGTTGAGCTATTATTTCTTGAGGAATTCAATCATGGATTTCTATTCTTGATCATTGAGAGATGCGGTAATATATGTAACCTTTGGATTTTCTTTTGTGCTAAGATTGACTATTTTTGTGTCTTCGATCAAAATGGAGGACTTTTCTGATTGTGAGGATATGAAAGGCGAGTCAAATTCTTCCTCCTCTAGTGCCTTAGAAAAAGTTGCAGTAGCGGATACATCCTTTATATTCTCTTTTTTTTCATTTGAAGGTGCCCACGAGAGGTTTTCACCATAGGATGTTGTATCTTCTTTTTATTTTTATTTTCATTTTCTATTTTGAAGCTGAGAGTGTTGACCTAGATACCAAAGTAGGCTTGTTTGTTGTAGTGGATCTGATGCTTATACTCTCAGAGATTCTTAATTCCAAAAGGGGCTAATTCTGCCTCATCCAAATTGCATATGTCTAACGATGGTAGTGATTCTTATTGAACCCAGTCAGTTAGTTTTGCATTTGTGGGGGGAAGGCTAGGGGATGAAAGGTTGGCTTTAGTGATGGTAAAGACATGGGAAACATCATTGATATATTGGAAGGGTACTTTGAAGAACTCCTCTTCATTTTTTGAATCTATTTCATCTAAACAATAGTGTTTAGCGAAGTTAGTCTTAGGTTTTAAGGAGCCCAATCCTTTGCCTCACGAATAATTGCTGGTTGTAATGAGTGTTCTTCTTCCTATTTCTCTTTCTCCAAGACCAGTACCATGATATCCCATGCTTTCAATGATGGGAGTGGCTTTGATATATTTGTCCTTAGGAAAAGTCACTGGTTTTTCTTCTTCTTCTTTGTAGAGAAATCTAGGACATTAGACTTCATATGTTCATCAGATAAGGATCCCCAATGTTCAAAAGTAGTCTTTTTGCATTTCATGATGCCTTTGTTTCCTAAAGCAGTTAGCTAATGTGGTTTTCCATAGGATTTTAGGGATAGTGGAAGTTTTCCAATGTACATGGCACTTTCAAACTTGTATTCTCCCAGGCCTTGATATGTGAATGTTATTTTCTTTTCGGGATCAAGAGTCTTTTCTTCAACAAATTTATCTTTTCCTTTTCCTTTGGATTTTTCTAGAGGATTTTTAGATGTTTCTTTACTATTCTTTGGTGGGATAAGATTCTCCTTTTCAATAGGTCGGGAGAATTGATTTAGAGGACAATAATTGGACTTTCATCCTTCCAATCTCTTGCAATACTCAAAGGACTCAGGATCTTTGAGAATAATGATTTCTCTGCCATGATGTGGGAACTTTAAGCATTGATGAAATGTGGAAGGTACACCATTAATAACATGTATCCACAGTCGTCCCTACTAGGTCTATGCAAAATGTTTTCCAATCCTGTTGATTCATGTGATTAAAATTTTCAAGCTAGGTCTTGTATGTTCAAAACCCTTGCAATTGTCTTCAAAGTTGTAGTTATTGATCAAAAACCCTAAATGCCTACGACAGATTCTAATTTTTTCTTACTTTATCGAGTCAATTAAGGTCTTTTTAAGTCATGTATCACTTTAATGTCAGGAGGGGCCATATTTTATCATCCTATAGACTGGACATTTTAATTATTTCATTCTACCCTAAGTTTAAGTCCCCTTAACCTTTTTAAAACATTATATCATATGTCATGCAAGTTCCTTTTAATCTATCATTATATGGGATGCAAATGACATAGCATTAGTGAGCATATCAGCTGAAGAGATAAGGGAGGTTTTCAAGTTAAATGATCCCTGAGTACAAATGGAAAATATTGATTTCAATCAATTCAAAGAAATTTATAAAGCCCAGAGAAACTACCTCAGAGAAAATCCTTGGAAAGGATTTTTAATAAGATAGGAGGCTTAGGTGTTGTAGGCCCCAATACACCTGAACCTTTCAAATTGGAGTATTTCAATCCAAGAGCCAAAATAATCTACAGTGCCCTATGTTGTGTTTTGGGAGAAGATGAGGAAGCAGTAATGCCTATCCCCTATATGTTCATGGGTGTCCAAATTTTGCACCCAAATCTGAAAATTACTTTTGATTTTTCCACCCATTTTGTTGAGCTGATTCACTGAGATTTGATAGGAATTAAAAATGCAAAGGTATCCAGGCCATTTGGATGGTAGTCCATGCTCATGCATATGATCTTGTTTGAGAATGTTGACTATTTTGAAGAGGAGATGTATTTAATGAGAATCAAGGATGATGAAGAGATGCTTGTTCAATTATAGAATGCCAACATGTCATGAGACAAAAAGTAAGCTAGTTACATCACCTTTAATAGGAATGTATCTTCTATGCTCAGAGCCTTATTGTTCACAGAAAATCTTAGAATCCCTAAAGGTTTATTGACTCTATTTAGACCCAAGGAATTTTCTCAGTCCATTCAAATAGTACACAATTGGGGTGACATTATTTAATACCCCGTGTCAACTGTATTCAGAGTCTATGGTTTCAGAGGAGTCCCAAATATAGTCGCTTATTAGGTTCCACTCAAAATAGGAATTGTAGAAATAATCAAAAAAATTGGGGCCTACAAGAGGATGCATTGACAGGAAATGGGAGAGGCACCATTTTCCCTACTATCACAATTGTGCATCAATTTGTTATTACCAAAGGAGGATGGACACATCTGCACAAATAATTGGAGCCCAATCATATGACAAAATCAAAGGTGAGGTGTGCTGATACCGAAGGTTTTCTTAGTGATATGTTCATAAAAAGAACAAAGTTTTTGGCATTGGATCATCAGTTTAACTTTCTAGAGGACATTATCAGAAATGAATTTAATTTACAAGAACAAGAGATTAAAAAGGAAAAATGAATTTTATACAAGAAAACATTGGATTTTGTTCATCATTTTGATATGGGACATGATCCTTTAAAAACATTTATAAGTTGGGATAAGAAGATGGAATCCTTAATGACAATGTTTGAGGATATTATGAAAGCTTTAAATTAGAAAAAGGAAAATTTTGAACAAGCAAAGCCAGAAAAGGCTAAAGAAATTTTGAATAGGGCTAGTCCTACTAGAGGTATTCCATCAGGTAGATATGTCCTATAGTAGAAAAGGGGTTACAGTGTGGTATTTCCAATAATAGAGGAAGTTGTTGTTTCAAAAGGAAAGAGATCCCTGGAATCATATACACAATCATTTCCGTCACCAAAAAGGCAAAGTATAGAAGAAAGGGGACAACAACAAGAAGATATCTACTCCCTTTCTCAATATCCCTTGCACATGGATGAACAAACAATTGGTACATTTGGGAAATATAGGGCATATTATTGTAACATCTCATGAAATGTAAGAAGGGATGCTAGAGGCTCCCAAACAAGTATAGATGGATTTGACGTCAGCTGATTTGGCGTGTAAAGAATTTGATGCCATCACTAAAAATGCTAGTGACTATTTTTTATCAGATGATAAATTTGTTAAAGTTAGAGCATTTGTGCAATTTTTGTGGAGAATTCATATCAATGAATTCAAAGAAAAGTGTCAACAAAAAAAAAAGATCAACTTGATAAAGATAAAGATAAAATTGAAATAGAGATGAAGAAAGAAATGATGGCCAAATTTGATAAAGTCACTCCTGAAGAAGGCCAAGAATTGGTTAAGAAAGAAGGAGTCCTCATTCTTCCAAAATAGGATATTGTTGATGCCATAGTTTTTGATGTTGTCAGGAAGGAGACTAAACCAATGCATACTAGTGGAGTATCTACATGTATTAAGTTCAGTGAAGACCATGCAACATTGGTGATATGGTCATTAAAGAAGAAAGAAAATAGAAAAAGTGAAGGGCATGATCATGCTGAACATTCAGGAAACTTAGTAGTGAGAAGAGTTGCAGATACTTTGGGGATAGAGGTAGATAGAATGACATTAGAGTCTACAAAATTCAGCTTGAAAGTGGCAGAAAATAAAGAAGAAGAGAATCAGAAGTTAAGGACACAATTTGAGACAATTTTTAAGGCATATAATGATGAGAGGATAAAATACATAGAAAAGGATACTAAAATTTCTATACTAGTAGGATAACAAGTAGCTCAATTTTCTCCTCGAAGGATGATAGCACAGGATTCGAATAAACCTGCTACACTAGTCCAATTATAACTTTTCCTCCTTCACCTATGCCATCAAGTCCTACTAGACAAGCATACTTGAACTTAGAGAGAGAGAGAGAGAGAGAGAGAGAGAGAGAGAGAGAGAGAGAGAGAGAGAGAGAGAGAGAGAGAGAGAGAGAGAGATTAATTGTTGAAAGGACCAAGTTAGAAGAATAAAGAAAGAAATGGGATGAATATTGCACACTATTCAGAGAAGCACATGCATGGATACAACAAAGGTATGTAGATAAGATACATGCCACACTTATGCAATGTACTAAGGATTTGAGTCCTGCTATCATTTACTTGCAGGGAAATAAAATTATAAGTATATTGGATGATTTCAATGTAGACAAGGATAAGTGGGACAAAATTATGGATAGGTGGAGAGGAAAAAGGGCATAATTGAAGTATTTCTATTCCATTTCCAAGGAGGAGAACAATGTGGATATTGTGTTAGATGGTACTTATAAATGTTTTAAATTGCTAGTGGACTTGGACATAAACAGGAGCATCATCTTAAAAAATGTAGAGACATTGAAGAAGGAATATTCAAAAAAATGTTATGAGATGTTCCCAAATATTTTCAAGAAAAATGGTGAGATAAAGAAGGAAGCCTTATGGGTGAGACAGATGAATGAAGAGTTGGAAATGGGGACAAATAGTATTATCACTTTGGAAAGTACAATTTTATTTGTTCAAACTGTTGAGATTATTAGCAAGGCTAAGTCATTTCTTGAATTCTGGAAAGAGGAAGTTGAGAAAGGAAAGGTCAGATGGGATGAGTTGAACAGTAAACAGGATGAGGTTTACCTCTTGGAAAGACAAATACAATGCAGCTAACTAAGGATAACATGGTGTGGTGTAAAAACAACAAGTGGTAGTTATTTCGAACATTTTCAACAAAGATAGGAAAAGACAAAGGATCATACATTTGAAAACCAAGAAAATAAACTCCAAGTGGAAACTTTTGAACAAGTTCAAAGCAGTTGTAGAATCCAGGCAGTCAGAAGACAAAGTACTTAGGAAAATCTTGTAACAAAGTGATTATCACTTCACTTGTTATTTTGTCTTTGTATGAGGCATGTATTTTGTCCTCATTCCAATTGATCGATAGCTTGTTGCAATCCTATTCTATAAAAGGATTCCCAAAATCATTGGAAGGGGCTAGAAAATCATACATTGTAAAGATTTTGTAAAGTTTTCAGTCAGGGAAATATAGTAGAAATTGTACTATACTAGTTTCAAGATTAGAAATAAATTCTAAGGTCTGTAGCATTTTATTCAGGTGGTTATCTTTGAATACATTTTGTAAGTAGAAGTGTGATTATCTATACTTAATACAAATATCCTATTTCCAATATCTCCTGTGGTGTTCATCTAATGAGTTATGAGTTTTCCAATTTATTAGCATAGATCTTATTTGTGTGTATGTAGATATTTTAGAGTTTTGATCAAGGATCAAATTAAATGATGCTCTACTTAGTGCATAGATTCATCTAAGTATGCAATAGCATTTCATAAGTAGTATGGGTGTGGGATAATTGTGTTTATGGCCTAGAATATTTTGATAGTAATTAACTTCTGCATATTGTATCTATCTTGAGAGTTTATCCCAATGGATAAGCATTGCTCATAAGCTAGTAGTTCTTGTATTATTGCATTTCTAGTATATATTTTGGTTATGTTTCTACAAAGACAAACATAAACTCTGATAAGTCTTGTATCTTTATAAGTTATTTATTCTCTATTCATCTCATGCTCCATTTCAAGGTTGATGTTCAATGGATGATTAGCCACTTATCTAGTATATCCCGGATATGTTTAGCCTATGTGAGATTCATGCTTGATTGACATCTTAAGGAGTATTTGAAGGTGTAAAAGGGTGTCCCCACCTTGTTTTGGCAGAACCTAAAGTGTAGAAGTATGGTAGGCATGCTTTTCAGTTGGTCCTTTTCATTATATTGATAAATGGTTGGAGTTGGCTTCTCTCTAATATCCTGTCATAAAGTGAAAATTTTGTTGTTTAATCATTAGAGCATAAAAAGGAACCAACAAAATGATGACTCTATTGGGGATCTATGGAATTAAAGTACAGTAAGTGAAGTAAGGTTTTTCAAGTTGAGCTAGACTCCTTGCCTTCTCATTTATTTTTACCAGTTAGTTGACCATTGAAGTACAAATTTATCTTTGCTTATCCCAGGGATTTATTTTACTATTAAAATTTACTTGGGATTTTCTTAGCCCTTGTTGTTATCTCTTTATAACATAATATTTTCTATTTAGAGTTAGTGTGTATTTTCCCAGCTAAGTGTTGGCTGGCAACTCAAAGAAATCTCTGCATCAATGCTAAGTTATAAAATAATTTCACACACACTATTTGAATATGAGTTATAAGTGTACTAGATTCAGGATGAAGAATACTCCTGAGAACAGTTTGGAAGCTGAGATCCCATCAACTTCCAGAGTTGGTCAGAAAATGAATGAAAGTGTTGATAGGAATAACCCTCAAACTTGGAGGCAGAAGTGGAACATCAAGGTAGAAGAGCCCATTCCACCCCATCAGGAAGAAGGTGCACCAGAAGTTCATGTGGGTAGAGATTTGGGATTGGGTGTATATAGTGACTATTATTCTCAGAGTGAGAGAGATGAAAATGGACCAAGATATGTTAGGAAGGTGGTCCATAGTGAGCCCCATGGACATGAATGAAGGTCTAGAAGAAAAAGTAGAGGCAATGAGAATAAGAATTCCCCTAGTGCTCTGAGCTCTCCCTCATCACATAGGCCCCGAGCTCACACTCATAGAAGAGAATTGTCCATCATGGAAGAAACCTCTGAATTTGAAATGACTCTCCTAGATTCTGAGGAGATCTTTGAAGAAGTTGGTGAACTGGAAAGGAAGAACCGAGAGCAGATTGCCATAAGAAAAAGAAGAGAAAGAGGATAGGATTAGACATGCTCAGATCAAATATGAACAATTAAAAAGGTAGCTACAAGACATGGAGGAAATCAATTCCACTACTCCACCTAACAGATTGAATATGAACCAGTTGTCCAGCAATTGTATGATACACAAAAGCCCAAGGAGAAGGGCAAGAAAAGGTAGTGGTAGTTGAAATAAATGAGTCTGAAGGTAAAGGGCCTATAGTGGATCTAATTTCCAAATTGGATACTGACTTGGAGAGACCTAGGAGGGAGAGGGAGATCATATCCACAGAATTGGAGAAAACTGAATTGGAGGCCTCTTCTCTAGAGATGAAACACAAAAATTGAATTTCTAAGGAAAACCTCTTGTCCTCCTATTATTACTAATGCTAAAGTATCTCAAAATGCAGGAATGAATGTACCACCACCTGCTGGTTTTTGAAATGCTACCACATCCAATGTTCAAGGTACCAATTCAACTCAAAAAACACCTATCTATACAGAAAGGTATAGGCAATTTATTTTCCTTGGTATTTCAGGTTATTTGAATGAAATTCCTAAAAATATTAAAGATAAGCTCCAAAAATTTGCTGGTAATAATGTTATAACATGTGAGGAGAATTTGAAGAATTTCAATGATATTATGGATGATTATGAGATTGCACATGATGATGTTATGATGAAATTATTTGTGCAATCACTAACTGAGGATGCCAGGGATTGGTTTAGAGGGTTGCTCCATGATTTTCTTGGATCCATGGATGAAGTGAAAGAATGTTTTAGGGAGCAATTTGGTGACAAGACAAATGAGGGTTTCATGTTGAATGAGTTAAAAAATATTAAAAACAACTCAAATGAAGAGGTGGTTGAGTTCAATATCAGATTCTAGAGAGCAATCCATAAACTGCTACAAGTAATGAGACTGGATGATAAGGTATGTCTTAATACTTATCTTAATTCTTTTTATGCAAAGATGGGTTATCTCTTAAGAGACAAGAACCCTAGGAATATTAGAGAAGCATATAAGATAGTAGTAAATATTGAAACAAATAGAAGAGTGTTAGGGAAAGTGGGTAGAAGGGAGGATTGGAAACCAACTTGGTTTAGTAAAAAAGAGTCAGATAAACCTTCAGTTGTCAAACAAAAAGAAGATGACAGTCTGAAATAGATTTTAAATGCTTTGAAGGACTTAAATCTTGGAGAAAATAAGAACAATAGGGTTCCAAAAAATGATAATTTATCCTGTGGTAACTTCAATAGACAAACTAGGATGAAAAATTACCCTTATACTACCCAATGGAAGGATGAGAAACCTATTCTCCCACAGAAGAAAGAAAAGTCTGATTAGAAGACCCCTGATCCCTTACATAAGACAACTGTGAATATGTGCAATGATGATTCGTGGTGTATGGATTTCCAATACCATCATAATCCTGATTATTGTGTTATTGCTGCAAGAATTTTTGCAAGTGAAGATCATGAAGACAATGAAGAGGAATCATATGATGATAGTTGTCATACCATGGCCTATTCATTTTTTTTATGATGAAATGGTGTCTGATAATGAAACCAAAACATAGTTTGCATCAAATAGAGGAGAAACATATTATCACCAAGATGAATCTGACATACAAGAATGGGAAATTGATGATATGAGATGCAATATTGAGAAAGGAGATGAAACCCCTATATTGAGAAGACCTTCTGATGAGGAGATTGCTAAAATTACATAAAATATGGTAACTCAAGCAAGGAGAAATTATAATTTAAGAAACAGAACAGTTGGAAATACAAATGGAAAACCTGCAAGCTTTTTTTTTAAACAAACTAAAAATGATACCAAATAGTCCCAACAAAAAGAAAAAAAAACTGAGGTTGCAAATCAAGTTTTGGTTAAAAGGGAAAATAAGCCTGCTAATCCTAACATTGTGTATAAATAAAAGGTTAAAACACCAAAAAATTTGGTACCTCCCCCTCAAAGAGAAAATAAACAACATAAGAAGAAGGAGCCCAAGTTAGCCTACCAGGTTGATGAAGAGGATATTGTAAATGAAAAACTAGATTTATCTAATGTAAAGTATACCCCTGTTGATATGGGGCAACTCCTATCTCAAATTATTGTTAAAGCTCCCTTATTGGAAATTATGAGAATAGGTGAGCACAAAGAGAAGGCCTTAACATGGGTAAAAGGCATTGCTTCTACAAGGATTATGGGACTAGAAGAAAATAACAAGATGACAAAACCATAAGATAAAACTATAGGTAAAATAAAGGATGCTGGTGAACTTGTTTCAAAAATTCCTCTGATTTTCCTGGATGAAAATGTTGTTAGTACTCCCTCAAGGATTGTAGATCCTTTTTTCCTAACCTTACTTATAAATGGAAAGATGTTGAAGAATTACATGATTGATTATGGGGCATCTAATACTATATGGTCTGCTAAGGTTATAAATTCAATTGGATTAAAGGTAGATACACCACATGGGAGATGTCAGGCCATGGATTCAAAAGAAGTGCCTATTATTGGAACTATCAAAGCCCTGCCTTACAAGATGGCTGCTTACCCTACCAAAGTTTTAACAATTAATGTATTAGTAGTGGGTATCCCTCCTCAATATGGGATGCTAATATCAAGAAAATGGAGTGCTGCAATGGGGGGAAGTATTCAATGTGATTTATCATCTGCTATGTTTAACATTGCTGGTGAAAATATCAAGGTGTCGAGAGAAACTAGAACGCCTCACATGATTGAGGAGAAAGATGATGAAAACATGAATTATTTTTTAGACACTGAGATGGGAGCTTTTCAAGTACAAGAAAGGTAGGTTGAAGGATATTTCCAACCTATAATGTTAGCTGAAGATGAAAATAATTTATTTGAACAAAGTAAGTTATGGGTAATGTATTTTGATGGTTCTATTTTTAAGGAGGGAGCTGGTGCTAGAGTGTTGTTGATAACTCCTACTAGTAAGAATTTCAAATTCTCATTTACACTGACATTTACATGTACAAACAATGTGGTAGAGTATGAAGCCCTATTAATAGGTATGAGATTAGCTTCCAAACATGGAATCAAATGTCTCAGAGTCATTGGAGACTCTGAATTAGTAGTGTCTCAGATTAAATCTAAGTATGCTTCAAATAATCACAGGTTGAAACAATACATAAATGTTGTATGGGATGAACTTGAAAATTTTGATGCATTTGGTATTGACTAGATGGACAGAAGCAAAAATAGAATGGTAGACTTGCTTGAAAATATAGCCTTGAGGCTAGAATAGATTACATTTTCTGGGATCTCTAAAATAGAGGTTCAATCTAGGCCTTTAATACCTGATAATGTGGCGAACTGACAAGTATTTTATGATGATGTGGACATCCTGAGGTTCCTGCACTATGAAGAAGAATTTGCGAACAAAGAAATTGATTTCAGTGGATATGTAGAGACCTTGGATGGAAAAGATACTATCTTAGGGAGGGAATTATTAAATCTTAAGTCAAATAAAGTACCAAAAGGGCTAGTTGTGCTAGAAAGAGCTTTTGATAATAAGGATAAGCCATTTTCTATAAAAAAATGTAAATCGACCTGAGGATTTTGAAGAGGTAAACATAGGAATAAGTGAGCTTCCTAAAAAATTATTTATTGGAAGAAAAATTTCAACAAAGGTGAGAGAAGACCTGATTAATTTATCGAGGAAATACAAGAAGTTTTTGCATGGACATATGATGACCTTAAGACATATAATGAGGATCTCTTTCAACATGAGATTCCTCTGAAAGAAGATGCCAAGCCTTTCAGGAAAAAAAAAAGAACCATAAATCCCACACTGAGGCCCAAAAGGGAACAAGAGTTAATGGAGTTAAAGGATGCAGGGATCATCAAACCTATCAGACATTCTTCTTGGGTCTCCAACTTAGTTCCTGTTAGGAAGAAGAGTGGAGATATCAGATTGTGTGTGGATTTTAGGAATCTAAATATATCATCCCTCAAAGATAATTATACCCTCCCAAATATGGAAAACATGTTGCAGAGGGTTACTGGCTATGAGTTGATGTCTATGATGGATGGACTCTCTATGTATAACCAGATAATGGTTAAGGACTTAGAATAGCTCAAGACTACATTCACTACACCTTGGGGGATATATGTCTATGTTAGGATGCCTTTTTGCCTAACTAAAGTTGAGGCCACATTTCAGAGAGCTATGGATGTTTCTTTCTCAGATTTTTGCATGAATTTCAGGAGGTCTATCAAGATGACCTCTCAAACATATTCTAAAAGGGAGGTGATAGGCCATTTTAATGGCATACTTTAGATACCTTAGAAGAACTTTTGCTAGGTCCTTTCCTATGTTTTCTTTTATTACTCTAAGACATTATTCTCTAAAACTATTAATATGTGGTAGTCAACCACTGGAACTATGCCATGGTTATATGATACTTAATATGCTTTATCTGGATGAATATGCTCTGTTTATTGCTATAAAATTATGATCATGTTTTATGAATGAATTGACTGTTTGAGAAATAGATAATGCATATGTACTTTGAATGATTATTTGCCATAAATTCTTTTATCCTAATAGTTTTAATGAAACGCATAAAAGTAGCAACCATCATCTTGTTCAGGTGAGCATGTCTATCTGCTAGACGCTTGACTCATTCCTGCAGCAAACGCGCATGAATGAAACATCGGCGTAGCAGTGGTGAAAGGTTTCCAGTTAATCCAGGTGGAGACGGTTGAGAAAAGAATTGGAAAGTGAAATAATTTACCTGATGAAATCTAGGAGAGAGTGGGAAGTCAGATCTACTATATAAGAATTTCTTTCCTCTTTTCTGGACCGATTCCATTTCCTATTTTCTAGCTTTCCTTTCTATTAGTTGTTTGTAATAAAAGCTCTGCCTTTTCTTAGGATATGTGGAGTTTAGCAGTTAGATGTTTTTCCTTTAAATAAAGAACAGTTCTAGTGTGAGAAGGGAGGGTAGTAGTAATATTATGATAGTTGCAAGATAGTTCAATTGTGTTATTTACTGTTAATGAGAATATTTGTACTCTGTTATTCATTTTAATGAGCAAATAAAGTTTTGAGTTTAGTTATGTGTAATTGAGTATTCTGGAGGTACTCACCCAAGGGGCCCACTTGGTGAGGAATCCATAGTTAGATTCATTCTAGTTTAGCTCACTTTCCTACATTGATGTTGTTTCAGTTCCTGTGTTGAATAGCTCCTGTAGCCAAAGCCATAGGATAGCTACCGCTTCCTGCGGCCGAACAACAGAGTAACTAAGGCATTATAGTTATTTTGTGCACTCTTCCATCCTACTAGCAGCATTCATTTCCATCATTTACTTTCGAGTGTTTACTTTCAAAACAATAGTTTAGCTTTCCTGTGAGTATTCATTTCATGCAACAATAGTATAGTTTCCCTTCGAAAGCAATTATTTCCTGCAACCATGGAATAGTTTCTTTCCAACATTTATTTCCTGTAGCAACTATAGAATGATTGGTTGAGAAAGTGCTTGGTGCATATATTTTTCTGGCCCATTTCAAGTAACACGTCTCTGGGTTTGACATATTAAATGAGTTTCTTATAAAGTGGATGAAGTGCTTAGTTGGATGTCCAATCCTTGAGTTAAAGGATTATGCCTAGTTTCTGAGCCTTTATAACAAGCGATCATTTTTGGGGCCACTACTAGGGATGGTGCTGAGCTTGGTTCTTATTCAACCATTCCTAGGATTTTTTTTCATGCTTTCATTCCCTGCTTTAAGTAGATTAAGTTGTATCTTGATAAAGAAAACCGCTATTCACATCATTCCATACTATCTGCATGCATAATAGACAAAGAGATGCTCGAGGAAGGTACTTTACAAATCCATCTAGTAACCTATTTGAAGAGGAAATCTAGTTTTTTGATTCTATTGTTGAGCTTCTTGAAGCTCCTTCATCATCCTCATCTTCTAAGGGTGACTTTCATGGGTTCTTCACGGAACAACCAGAAGCCAATATATTTGTTGAAGCCTTTTCCAACCTAGAACTCTAGAATCCTAGAGAAGAAAATCCTTGGCAGTTAGTCATCTACCCACATCAGAACCAACCTTAAAATCTACCTCAGCAACAATGAAGGATGGCCAATCCTACCACATTTCCTTTCCCCATCTCTGATCAATGAGATAATAAAAACCTCAAAAATATTCCCTCTTTTTCTGTTCCAAAAATTTACAGCCTTGTCACAGAGGACCATGATACCTTTCTCTTTGAGTTTGATATCCTTTGTAGGAGCTGTGACTACACCACTGATGCCCATAGGCTTCTCTTTCCTGCAACACTTAAAGAGTCTATATTGCGATGGTTTATGGGCTTATGATAGGATGTTGTCCGTAATTAGGATGAAATGAAGGATGATTTCTTGCTAAAATACAAGGAGTACTGTCAAGGGAATGATATGTGAGGGGATGACATATTTAAGATGTTACAGAAGGAGGATGAGAGTCTTGAGGATTATGTCTCAAGGTTCATGTTAATTTTGTAGAAGAATACTCAGCATGAGCTCAATGAAGAATCTCAGAAGTTGCTCTTTTTACGAGGCATTCATGACAGATGTATAGAGGAACTAGACCTAATGGCCAGAGGAGATATCACCCAGGAATCTTGGGATGATATCTAGAAGATCTGCCTTAAGTACTCAAGAGATGCTATTAAGAAAGGAAGAGGATGGAGGTCCACCCTATGAAAGTCCAATGGTGTTGGTGCTTCACGGACAGAGATAACCAATATCTTGTCAAATTTTAAGAAATATATCATTAACAACATGGCCACCCAGCTGGACACCATGCAAGCTAAAAAGAAATATGAGGAAGAAGAGGCCATGCTAGTAGAATTCTATCCACATTGTAGACAAAAGAAGAGAGATTGCAGATGCAAACTGGTTGCTAACATGGAGACTACACAAATGCTGACTGATTATAAACCAGTTAAACTAGAGGACAAGCAACTGTTCTTCATCACTTAGTGATGACCATTTGTACAAAGACAAGGTATGCCTCAGGACCCTCTTTCATTTAGTGGTCCTTTTTATAATAATAAATGTTAACCCCCCATGAATTACCAAAATCCTCACTGGAATAATTCACAGAATCAGTGGAAGAATTACCCCAATCAATTGTGGCCAAACCCTCAAGGAGGTTGGAAACAACCTTAAGGGGAATGGAAGCCTCCACAGGGTAATTGGTAGCAAAACCCATAGTGGTGAGGCAACCAACAATGGCCAAATTAACCACAAGGATTTTTTCCATGACCTATCCAGCCTCCATAACAACAAGCTTTTTTGTCACCTCCTGCAACTACTAACCCACCTCCTAAGCCTAATTAGTTACCTACACAACCGAAGCCAAACCCCAACAATTAACCTCCTCCACCTTATCAAAATGTGTACGCTAGAGACCATTCGTAGTATCCCATGTAATACCCTATGTATGCAATCAACCTCGATGATATCCACCTACGGTCTGGTACCATTGTGCCTGCGCTTGAGCCTCCTATAATTACTGAAATGCCTTCTGAGGAGCCCAATTAACTTGAAAATCCATCTAATCTAGTAGCACTTTCATCACCAGCTAAGTCCAATCAGCCTACCCTTCCTCCTTTCCCACAAAGATTGCAACACAGCAATCTAAAAACCACTGATGAAGCAACTTTTAATATCCTTGACCAACTAAAGAATGTAAACGTCCAAATTACCCTTTTCTAAGAAATCAAAGATGTTCCCACATATGGAAAGTCTATCAAGGAAGCTTTCTTTAAAAATCCTGGCCACAAGAAGAAGGATCCTCAGACTATCCACATCCTGGGAAAACTGGCAGACATCATGTTAGGGAAGCTTACCATCCCAAAATATTTTGACCTTGGCAACCCTGTTGTCAAGGTCATTATTAATGGGACTGCTATAAAAAATGCCTTGATTGATCTTGGAGCTACCGTTAATATCATGACCAAGGACATTATGCAATGCCTTGGTATCACTAACCTCTGCAATACACCTACTATCTTGCATCTCGCAGATAGTTTGACTGTAAAGCCTAATGCAGTGGTGGAGGACATTATGGTTGACCTTGAGTCTTGGTCCTACCCTACAGATTTCATGATCCTCTTGTCAAAAGCTACCCTAGGAGGCTATCCGATTATTCTGGCACTTCCTTGGCTGGCTACCGTTTATGCCTATATCGGTTGTCGGTCATGAGACATGACCGTTTCTGATGGACATCACACCAAAACTTTGGCCTTGTATCCTCCTGCTCAACCTCAGATGGAATTAGCCTCTCCCATATGGCCAGATGTAGGAGAGGAAGCTGAGATTATTAATTCAGTCTCACAATTAATTATGTTAACAAGGGATCCCTTCCTACAACTTCAAGAGGAAGATAAAGTAATCACCAACATCATGCATAACTAGTATAGTTCCCTCCAAAACTACTCCCTACAGCTGTTGTACTTTGATTACCAAATATCTTCCCCTATATCCAACCAGATCTATCACCAAATGTTTCCCTATGAGTTCCAATTACCCTTATTGATTGATGCATCTATGGTTGATCTGACTAAGCAACTGGAAGTTTCCCCTAAACACTGCTTGAACATTAATAGCAAACTTACTCCTCAGCAGCAAACATCATTGACCAAGTTACTAAAGAACCAAACTGTAGATTTTACCTTGGATTATGCTGATATGAAAGGTCTAGACTGAAATTTATGCACTCATAAGATTTTCCTAATAGAGGATAAAACCCCAGTAAGGCAATTTCAAAGATGTGTCAACCCTGCTCTACATGAGATAGTCAAAGCCGAACTCCAAAAACTCCTTAAAGCCAGCTTCATATATCCTATATCAGACAGCTAGTGGGTTTCCCCACTAGTCATAGTTCCTAGAAAGGTGGAAAGTGGAGAGTGTGTGTGGATTACAGAGAGCTTAAAAATGACACTAAAAAGGACTATTTCTCTCTTCCGTTCATTGACCACGTTTTGGACTCTCTTTCAGGAAATAAATACTTTTCTTTCTTGGAAGGGTATAGTGGATACAATCAAATCTAGATTCTTCTTGAGGATTAGGAAAAGACCACATTCACCTACCCATGGGGGACTTTTGCTTATTCAATTTTACCATTTGGTCTTTGCAATGCTCCTGCTACTTTTCAGCCGGCGGTTATCAACATTTTTGATGACAATTCCCATGACTTTATGGAGATCTACATGGATGACTTTACAACTTATGGTGAAACTTATGAGGAAGCATTGGAAAATATAGAAAAATTCCTCACTAGGTGCAAAGAACACAACCTATCTTTGAATAGTGAGAAGTGTTTTATGATGATGCAGGAAGGAGTAGTGCTTGGTCACTACATATCTACTCTACGAATTCAGGTAGACCAAATTGAAGTCATTGTGAATCTGCCTACCCCAGCCAAACAAAAAGATGTCAGAAGATTTCTTGGTCATGTTAGGTATTATAGAAGATTCATAAAGGACTTCATTAAGATGGCCAACCCTATGTATTCACCGCTCACTAAAGATGCTAACTTTGTCTGGACATCAAACTATGACGAAGCTTTCCTGTAGCTAAAGTCTATAGTCACTAAGGCACCTATTTTGCAAGGTCCTAATTGGACACTCTCATTCCACATACATATAGATGCCTCTGGTCATGCTGTTGGAGCAGTTCTTGGAGAGAAGGAAGGTACTCTAGAACATGCTATTTATTTTATTAGAAAAAATCTACAAGGAACTGAGTTGAACTACACACTTATCGAAAAAGGAACTATTGGTTGTCATCGATGCTCTGAAAAAAAATTTCCACTATGTCACTGGTTATCAAATCTTTGTGCATACGGACCATGTAGCCATTAAGTACTTAGCTAACAAACCTCCCATAACAAGGAGGTTAGCTAGGTGGTTGTTGCTCCTATAGGAGTTTGATATTACCATCATAGATAAGCAAGACAGATCAAACATGGTGGCCAATTTTCTCTCACACCTGCAGAATGTTGATGAACCTATGGCAATTGATGACAGTTTCCCTGATGACCACCTATTCTCCATTGCAGTAAAAGAACCATGGTATGCTTATATTGCTAACTATCTGGTTTCCCAAAAGGTACCTCCACACTTCTCTCCAAAGGAAAAGTAGTTACTAATAGAGAAAACTTTCAAATTTTCATGGATTGTTGATTGTTTGTTTTATACTGGCACCGACCAAGTATTGAGAAGATGTATTTGAGAGGACCAAACTTATGACATCCTCTGGGATTGTCATGATGTTCCCTATGGAGGACATTTTTCTACCAAAAGGATAGCCATGGAGGTACTTAACATTGGTTACTACTGGCCATCCCTCTACAAGGATTCAACCAATTACACCAGGAAGTGTGATCAATGATAGAGGGTGGGGTGACCTACTAAATATGATGAAATGCCACTCTTTCTTCTGGATGTAGTGACTCCATTTGATAAGTGGGGAATCAATTTTTTCAGTCCCATCACTCACACATCTGATGATAATTCGTACATACTTGAATGTACTGATTATGTAACCAAGTGGATGGAGGTTAGAGCCATGAAGCATGCCAGGGATAACAGAGTTGCATAGTTTTTGTATGAGGAGATATTCACACGCTATGGTGTACCCTGTGAGTTATTCACTGATCAAGGAGCTCAATTTACCTCTACATTGATTACTGCTATGATGAATGAGTATAATATTTGCCACAAAAAATCAAGCCCCTATCACCCACAGGCGAATGGTTAGGCAGAAATCACCAATAGGGAGATAAAAGCTATCCTCACGAAGATAGTTCAGTTGCACAAGAAAGATTAGAGTAGTCACCTCCAAGAAGTAGTATGGGCCTACCAAACTACATGGAAAACCACAACAAGGTTTACCCCTTTTGAGTTGGTATATGGAAAAACAACTGTGATGTCGATTGAGTTCAAACATAAGACTTTACGAATGACATTGCAGCTAAACATTGATCTTTCTGAGGCACAACGTGACAAGATCCTATAGCTTAACCAACTGGATGAGATATGGAAAGCCACCCTGTAGCACATATAATTGGTTTAGACACATCAAAAAAAGTGGCATGATTCTCATTTCCTTTCCAAACAGTTTGCTCCTGGTGACAGGGCTCTTTTGTATGACTCAAGATTCCAAGAAAACCAAGGTAAGCTTACAACACATTGGCTTGGCCCTTATGAGATTATTAATGTTTATACTAATGGAGCAGTTTAATTATCCACCATCAACCCTGTACATTTCAAGTTATTGGTGAATGGTCATAGGCTTCAACTATACCATAAACCACAGACAAAGGTCGATTTCTTGCGGTAGTTTGAGATTTCTCCTGCCACAGCAGAACCTCCTGCAGTCACAGAACCTCCGACAGATAACGAACCTCCTCCTACTGCTGAAGACTTTCCTACAACCAAAGGACCTCCTGGAGCTTAAGAATCTCCTCTAGCTGATGAATTTCCTATAGGCAAAGGATCTCTTCCTATTGAGGGCATTCCTGCAACCAACTAGAGTAATTATTTGCTCTGGTCATCTCTTTAAAAAATTTCAACATGTAGTCATAATAAAATTTTCCTTTCCAATGAAAATCTCTTGTCCATAATAAAACCATCATTCCATCCACTTTTTCATCGCCTTTTTCTTCCATCACCACATTCATGTCACCTCATTATTGTGCCAGCTCAAATTTTTGCTCTACCTACATCATCAAATCTTTTCGGGTTTGGGCATTTAACAGTATGATATTCCAAGGTACGCATTACTTTATTGTCTCAATTTTTTTTACTTCATTTAATATGATTATGACACATTATAATTAATATAGCGATTCATCCATGATTTTTCCATGCTTTTCCATGCAAGTGAGGACACTTGTCACCTTTTTTGTGTGGGGCAGTAAATAGGGTTTTGTGTGTAATAAATAAAATATCCCATCAGCTCAAAATTTCTGTCATTTCCAAATCAGCTGTCATAATTGCCAACCTTTGTCATTACTATTTTTCTACCAGAATTGTATTGAGCCATCATATAAAAAATAATGATTTGACAACCCCTGCGTGTAACCTATCGAAACCAGCCCTATCTTTTTAACTCAAAATTTCAGCTTAGATTGACAACACTATTTCAAAAAATTTCTATTATGTCTTGTCTACCTAGAAACCTAGAACATATTATTCCAATTATGGGCACAATAGAGACATTTCAAAAAAAAGATTAGATAGTATCAGTGGAGTAAGAGGGTTTTTCTAAGTTTTTATACATTGTTAGAAATTTCAAACAGCAGAATGGGTGGTTCTCCTATACGGCATGAACCAGAAAACCACTTTGCCTTGTTACAAAACCAAGAAAGTGTTCAATTTTTTAACAGAGTACGGTGGCTCACTTATTTTGTTAGGTTAAATGGGTATGATGAAGCCACGACACTAGAATTCTTGAGAACGTATAGCAATGGAGTTGCATATGTTAAGGGATTGCGAATTGAAGCTTCTGAGGCATGAATTCCTGAGGTCTCGAGACTTCCTTCTATAGGAGAAGCATTTCCACATAGGCACGATGCACGCGCAACTAGGGAAAATTTTTATTTGTCAGCAGATGCCACAATAGATTACAACAAATAGGGTGTAAAGAAGACATCTCTTCTAGGAGAATATCCTTAGTTGGTTGTTTATGTTATCAAGTACATTACCTGTGAGGGCCATTTTTTCCTTCTTGCATGCAGTGCACTTTAAATTGTTGAGCCATTTGTGACATAACCATTTAGTAAATGTTCCTAATTTTCTTTATGCCCTTTTGAATTTAAGTGCTGAAGAGGTATGGAAGGGGTGGAAGAACGTAGTGACCCACCATGGTTTAATCAAACTATTGGTGGAAAGGTCACTGAGGGATGTCTCTCCCATGTCCTCAGACAAATTTATTATAGCACCTCCTATTCAATTGCATGGAGAGGGGCCACGGTCTGAAATCCAAGAAGAATAGGGAAATAACCCTGATGAGGAAGAAGAATTTTTTGAACAAGATGAACCTTTGAGGAATTATTCTCCTTTAGGTGTTAATATGGAGAATGTGCCCTCTGACCATCCAAACCCTACCTCAGGGAGCAGAGAAACTAAGGTTCTCACAGTTTCTCAGCAAAAAGATAAAAAGGGCAAGGGTAAGGGAAAAATGGTAGAATATATGAGTCGAGATATTCCTATTTCTATTGTTTCTTCTACAGCCACACTTACCAAGAAAAGAAAAATTTCACAGAAGCAACATGTAGCCTCTACTAATACCCCATTGCATAGAAGTACTTTTTTTAACACTACACACTCAGATATCAAGGACTCCCCTGTTATGGTTGACGTTTCTCATGTCTTTTCTAAGGAGCCCTTACAAGAATAGCCGCAAATAGGCAGTCCGATTGCAGAATGCCAGGGTAGCCGTTGAGGCGATTAAAGAAGCAAAGTGTGTAATACCAGAAGTAGTAGATCCTAACAGAGCTGGAAGAGAATCTTCTTCTCTACAGGAAGAAAATCATGGGGGAAAGCCCCTTGTTCTAGATAATGTGACAGTTTGTACAAGGAAAGAGGAAGGCCCACAAGCAGCTAGGTGTATGCACCCTAAAATGGTTGCCTAGACTTTGGGCCCCATTTTATCATTTTATCAATTTATCAAATTTCCTGAATCAATGCTTTGGAATATTTTCAATTCAAATCAATTTCCTTGGTCAAATTGTAATTAATTCAATTATTCAATTATTTCAATATTTCCTAAGGTTTGATCATTTTTATCTAATTAAAAGATTTAA
>MU228540.1:1597145-1637748 GCA_018584345.1 Thuja plicata
TGAGGGCCTTCATTTTACATTTTTACACATCCATGACTAGAGAGCTATGGATCGATATTTGAGGCCTCATTCTTGAGCAACCTTGAATGGAATGATTCATATAAGTGTGACAATATTTATGCACACACCAGGCTAGTCCCACATCGAAAACCAGAGGAGGTAACTATTTATGCTCTCTCGGTTGACTATTTCAATGCAATGGAATATCAAAAGTTGATGTGGGAATTGGAAAAGACAATATTAAGAAGGGAGCTTGAAAGAAAATAGCAAGAAATTTAATTCCTATAGAATAAGATAAATAACATTACAGATATAATTCTGGAATTAATAGAATGCGGACCACCACCATGGGTTTATACCCTATGCCTCAAGGAGTAATTTTTCATGTTTAAATTAATGAGAATCCTTCATGATCTTAACTCAGGCATAGAAACCCCACGAGAATTTGTGGCTACATATAACACATCACCTGATTGTGTCTAGAATTTATTATGTGAGTTATACATGCACAATTATGTTGTTCCTTTTAATACTGATTGGAATCCCCTTATTTTTATTGGTGATATAAACTTGTCTGCCCTCCTTTCCTGGATTCAGAATGAAATAAATTATGGTGGGAAATTACATAAGTATAGAATCCTATAATAGTCCATTTTATTTCCCCTTCATCCTAAAATTTGGTCACCACGACGGCTTTACAGTGACTAGATGCAAATTTTTTATGGATTTCATGATTTTGCACCGAGGAAATAGATTCTGGAAAGCCATGAGGAAGTTTTCTCAGCATTTGAAAGATTTTCATTATCAGACAGAGACAGGGTAGCTGAAGGATTAAGGAAAAGATGGGAGGGACTCACTATGGCATTTAAGAAGGCAGAACTACACAAGCTAATAAACTTGTGGGCTACAATGCAGTGTGCTAGCTAGTATATATGCCAGGGAAAAAAACCATGGCCTGAGAGATGGTTGCCACTCACCTTCCAGCCTCCTCTACTTTTATGGCCACTATACAACTATGTGGATAAAGACATAGATGAGAAACAAGAACTGAGTAGATGAGTGAAGGTGGAGCAAACAAATGGATTATACTGGTAAGTGGGCACCTCCATGATTGGAGAAACACAAGAAGGAGACCTCTGGGCTCTTTCCAAGATCAAGAACATCTCAGTGTCTGAGGACCGACACTAGTCTTTGTAGGGGGATAAATGATAGGCCATTTTAATGATATACCTTAGATACCTTAGAAGAACTTTTTCTAGGTCTTTTCCTATGTTTTCTTTTATAAATCCAAGACTTTATGCTCTAAAACTATTAATATGTGGTAGTCAACCACTGGACCTATGCCATGGACATATGATACTTAATATGATTTATCTAGATTATTATGCTTTGTTTATTGCTATGAAATTATGATCATGTTTTACGAATGAATAGACTATTTGAGCAATAGATAATGCATATGTACTTTGAATGATTATTTTCCATGAATGTTTTTATACAAACAGTTTAATGCAGCGCATCAAAGTAGAAACCATCATCTTGTTTAGGTGAGCACGTCTATGTGTTGGACACTTGACTTGGTCCTATAGAAGACATGCAAGGATGAAACATCGGCGTAGCAGCGGTGGAAGGTTTCTGGCTAATCCAGGTGTAGATAGTTGAGCAAAGACTTGGAAAACGTAATAATTTCCCTGATGAAATATAGGAGAGAGTGGGAAGTTATATATGTTGTCTAAGCAGTTCTTTCCTCTTTTCTGGACCGATTCCATTTCCTATTTTCTAGATTTCCTTTCTGTTAGTTGTTTGTAATAAAAGCTCCACCTTTTCTTAGGGCATGTGGAATTTAGCAGTTAGATTTTTTTTGCTTTAAATAAGCCCCGCTCCTGCATGAGAAGAGAGGGCAGTAGTAATATTATGATAGTTGCAAGATAGTTCAATTATGTTATTTACTGTTAATGAGAATCTATGTACTCTGTTATTCATTTTAATGAGAAAATGAAGCTTTGAGTTTAGTTCTATGTAATTGAGTATTCTGGGTACTCACCCAAGGGGGCCCACTTGGTGAGGAATCCATAGTTAGATTCATTCTAGTTTAGCTTGCTTTCCTACATTTCTGCTATTTCAATTCCCATGCTGAATAGCTCCTGTAGCCAAATCCACAGGATAGCTACCGCTTCCTGCGGCCAAACAACAAAGTAACTAAGGCATTATAGTTATTTTGTGCACTCTTCCATCCTACTAGCAACATTCATTTCCATCATTTACTTTCATAGAAATAGTTTAGATTTCCTTTCAGTATTCATTTCATGCAGCAATAGTATAGCTTCCCTTCAAAAGCATTTATTTCCTGCAGCCATAGAATACTTTCTTTCCAACATTTATTTCCTGCAGCAACTATAGCATCATTGGTAGAGAAAGTGCTTGGTGCATATATTTTGTTGGCCCGTTTCAAGTAACACGTCCCTAGGTTTGACATACTAAATGAGTTTCTTATAAAGTGGATGAAGTTCTTAGTTGGATGTCCAATCCCAGAGTTAAAGCATTATGCATAGTTTCTGAGCCTTTATAACAAGTGATTAGGAGGACAACATTGTGAACACTTAGAGAAGATTTTTGAAAGAGCTCTTGAATTTGCAATTTCTTTGAATCCTAGGGAATGTACTTTTGGAGTGACAACAAGTAAGTTATTGGGGCATAATGTTTCAAAGGAAGGGGTTACAATTGACCCAAATAGGGTAGCTGATATAGATAAGGTTCCACTTCCAAAAAATGTCAAGGGTATACAATCTTTCGTTGGATAGGTAAACTTTTTGAGAAGATTTGTTACAAACTTTGCTGAAAAAAGTAGAACTATTTCTAAGATGCTTAAGAAAGATGCAAAGATGGAATGGAATGGAGAAATCCCTCAAGATTTCTAAGATATTAAGAAAGCTATTAAAGATTCCCCTATATTAGGAGCTCCTAAATATTCAAATCCCATGAATATATTTTCTTTTGCATCATGCCATGCTATTTCTATTGTTTTGTTGCATAAAAATGAAGAGGGATTTGAAAAGCCTATTGCCTTTTTAGAAAATCATTGTAGGCTGTAGAAAATAATTATGATATCACTAAAAATAAATCCTATGCACTGGTGAAAGATGTTAAAGCTTTTAGGTTTTGTCTGAAAGGTGCTATAGTAGTTTCTTATGTTTCCTCAGCAACACTAAAAGACATCTTCACTCAACAAGAGGTGTCAAGAAAAAGATGCAGATGGATCAACAGGATTGAGGAGTTTAACATTTAAATCCAAATCACTAAGTTGGTAAGAGGCCTAGGATTAGCCAAGTTGATGGCTAAAATAAATATAGATGCCAACCATATAAATGTCTTGGAGGAAGATCAACGACCTTTAATTTGCAACCTTGACCATTATGATTGGTACAAGAATATTATTTATTATTTATAGAGAATGAACTGTCCACCAAGGATGGATGAGAACAAGAAGAAAACCTTGAAGTTACAAGCTATTCATTTTTCCCTTATCAGAGATGAGCTATGGTGGAGAATTCTTGAAGGGATTTTACTAAAATGTGTCAATGAGGAACAAGAAAACAAGATTCTACAAGAAATGCGCAATCAAGTATGTGGTGGCCACTAAATGGCCAAGACCACTGCACATAAGATTCTAAGAGAAATATTATGGTAGCCAATTATCTTCAAAGATGGTCATCAATTAGTCAAGAAGTGTGATGCTTGCTAGTGTTTTTCTGGTAAGTTAAAGTTCTCTAGTAATGTACCTCTAATGCCAGTGGAAGTTCAGGCCCCTTTTCAACAATGGGGTATTGATTTTATTGGGGAAATAGCTACTAAATATAGTAGAGGGAATTCAATGATAATTGTAGCAACTGACTATTTTACTAAGTGGGTTGAAGCAATTCCCACTTTTAGGGCAACTAGTAAAGTAGTAATAGACTTCTTGTTAAAAAACATTATCACCAGGTTTGGGTGTCTAGAAAAAAAATGTTTCAGATAATGCAATGTGTTTTAAGTCTGAGGAGTATATGAATTTTTGTACTAAATATGGGATTCAAAAATCTTACTCTGCACCTTACTACCCACAAGGAAATGGTCAAGCAAAATCAACAAACAAAAGTCTGCTTAAGATCATAAAAAGAGTCCTAGATAAAAATAAGAAGGCATGAGACTCAAAGGTGAAAATGGTTGTATAGGAAGATAGAGTGGCCTCTAAAAGGGCCATAGGATGTATACCTTGTACGGCTCAGAACAACTTAATGCAGATGTAAAATTTTGCACAATTATATGATGATGATATTGAAAATGATATGCAATTGAGAATGGATGACTTGGCTGAATTGGATAAAACTAGGAGAGAAGCTTCTGTGACAAATGCTAAGCTTAAATTTCAAGTAAAGAACTTGTATGATAAAAGGGTAGTATCAAGGAAATTTGGTGTGGGAGATTATGTGTTAATGTGGAATGCCAGATTGGAAGATAAAGGTAAACATGGAAAGTTTGATCCAATCAGGCTAGGACCATATGTTATCCTTGAAGGGTATGGACATAATTCTTATTTATTGAAAGATCTTACTGAAAATATTTTAGAATTTCCAGTTCATGGACAATTATTGAAGTTATACTTATCTTGAAGTTTGATAATCCATGAATAGTAGGTCATGTATATAGAGTATTTATTTATGTAGTTGATTTTTCTATTCATTACTTAGGTTTTTGTTTCCTGTCATGTGAGTAGGTTAGTTTTCTTTCAGTAGGTTTGGTCTTCTTCTCCCTGAGATTATGGATTCTTGCAAAACCTACAGGAGGTATTCATCCCCACAAAAAATCCACTATTAGGTCTGTGAAAATATTTTTCCAATCCTATTGATTCATGTGATTAAAATTTTCAAGCTAGGTCCTGTATGTTCAAAACCCTTGCAATTTTCTTAAAAGTTGTAGTCATTGATCAAAATCCCTAAATGGCTAAAATGAATTCTAATTTTTTGTTACTTTATCCAGTCACTTAAGGTTTTTCTAATTCATGTGTCACTTTAATGTCGGGAGGGGCCATATTTTATCATCCTATAGACTGGGAATATTAATAATTTAATTCTACCCTAAGTTTAAGTCCCCACAGCCTTTTTAAAACATTATATCATATGTCATACAAGTTCCTTTTAATCTAACAACTATCATGTTTTGGCAAGCGCCAAGATGTAGTCAATCTATCTATTAATGCAACGCGCTTTGCATCCATGTGTCCCTGGTGGGTTTGACATCTATTTAAAGTTATGATAAAGTGCACATAGTTTATATTTGATCTAATGGTTATCGCATTTCTCAAGCTTCAAGATGCAGTTGATCTATCTTACAAGGAAACATGAATAAATGACACACGTCTAGTGGGTCCTGATAAAGTTAGATAAGTCAAATAAAAAAGGTACAACTCATTTTTTATCTAACGGTTTTCGCATTCCCTTAAACCCAAAGATGTAGTTGATCTATCACTTAAGATAATGCAACTGAATGACATTTGTCCCATGGCAGGTCTTGTTCAGTGTTTAAAAGATAAGTAAAGATGTCGTAACTCAATTTTGATCTAACGGTTGTTGTGTTGCCTCAAAGCTCAAGATGTGGTCAATCTATCCATCAAGGCAATGCGACTAGCTGACACATGTCTTACCCGCAAGTTTGAAGTTATAGTTAGTCAGACGGGATGGTTAAGTAATATGTGGACAAGTTAAGTTATCTATTAAGGAAATGTGACTACCTGCCATGTGGATAAGTATTGGGACCCAGTCGGAGATAAAGAAAAGTAAAGGCACCACAAGTTGATTTTGATCCAACGAACAACATAAAGATGCAAGGAAAAGGTGATCAAGATCTACTCTTCAAGGCAATGCGCTTTCCTTCCATGTGTCCCAACTGATGATGATTTTTGTGAATGATTGCTAGTCACAAGATGTAATGAGAAGTGTTGAGATCAACGATCAGGATTTAAACTGGTGAATTAAGTGTTTTTGAGCCATTGGACCGCAAAGTTTCAAATGAAACAAAAATAATGGTGAAGCGTGTGGCCATCTCAGCAAGAAATAAATGCTAAATCCTAGTGGAGATTGTGTATAAGATTTTTTTCAAATCTCAAAAATTGATAATTGACAAAGTAATTCGAGGCGGAGCTAAATTGCGGAGATTTTTCTATCTGTGTTCAGAATTTGCAGAACGGGTAAGTTATTCTGAAAATACATTCTCAAGAATTTGTGAATTAAATTGGCATTAGGGTTTGGTGTTGTGTATATATTGTCTATATATAAGAATTGTAGCTATCTGTCTAGAAACCCTAAAGTTAAGAATGCTTCCCAGAAGAGATATTTAAGGGTAGATTGATTATCTAGAGAGGAATGTATATGAGGATCTTTTACAACAGTTAGATGAATCAACAAATGATGCTTCAAAGGTTAAGGAATTAGTTCCAAAATTGCTTCATTTTAAAGTAGGAGAGGGTTTGTATGATAGGGTTAAATGGGCACAAGATGCCAAGACTAGTGTAGTTGGTTATGATCTGTTTAAACTAGCTTTTAGTCAAAGAAATGCTTTCATTCCAGAGAACAATATATAGAAATTTGATGTGGGAAAGTTAATATTCCCTAGTGTGTTCATGGCTACAGATTTATTGGTTCAAATTGCCAAAAGGTATGACAATACTTCTAGGGTTGTGTGGGATGTAAATGACAAAGCATTAATGAGCATATAAGCTGAAGAGATAAGGGAGGTTTTTAAGTTAAATGATCCCTCAATACAAATGGAAAATATTGATTTTGATCAATTCAAAGAAATTTATAAAGCTCATAGAAACTACCTCAGAGAAATTCCTTTGAAAGGATTTTTAATAAGATAGCAGGCTTAGTTGTTGTAGGCCCCAATACACTTGAACCTTTCAAATTGGAATATGTTAGTCCAAGAGCCAAAATAATGTACAGTGCCCTATTTTGTGTTTTGGGAGAATATGAGGAAGTAGTAATGCCTATCCCTTATATGTTCATGATGGTCCAAATTTTGCACCCACATCTGGCTATTATTTTTTATTTTCCCACCCATCTTGTTGAACTGATTCACCAAGGTTTGATAGGAATAAAAAATGCAAAGGTATCGTGGCTATTTGGATAGTATTCTATGCTCATGCATATGATCTTGTTTAAGAATGATTACTATTTTGAAGAGGAGATGGATTTAATGAGAATCAAGGATGATGAAGAGATTCCTGTTCAATTAGGAATGCAAACATGTCATGAGATAGAAAGGAAGCAAGTTACATCACCTTTTATAGTTATTTTTCTTCTAGGCTTAGAGCCTTATTGTTCATAGAAAATCCTAGAATTCTTAAAGGTTTATTGACTCTGTTGAGACCCAAGGAATTTTTTCAGTCCATTCAAATAGTACACAACCAAGGTGACATTATTGTATACCCTTTGTCAACTTTATTCAGAGTCTATGGTTTCAAAGGAGTCCCAAATATAGTCCCTTATCAAGTTCCACTCAAAATAGGAATTGTAGAAATACTCAGACAAATTGGGGGCCTACAAGAGGATGCATTGATAGGAAAAGAGAGAGGCACTATTTTCCCTACTATCCCAATTGTGCATCAATTTTTTATTACCAAAGGAGGATGGACACATCTACACAAATACTTGGAGCCCTATCATATGACAACATAAATAGTGAGGTGTGTTGATACTGAAGGTTTCCTTAGTGATATATTCAGAAAAAGAACAAAGTGTCTAGCATTGGATCATGAATTTAACTTTCCAGAGGACATTATCAGAAATAAATTTAATTTACAAGAATAGGAGATTAAAAAGGAAAAATGGCTTGTATACAAGAAAACATTGAATTTTGTTCATCATTTTGATAAGGGATATGATCCTTTAAAAGCATTTATGCCCTAGGCTAAGAAGATAGAATCTTTAATGACAATGTTTGAGGATATTATGCAAGCATTAAATCAGAAAAAGGAAAATGTTGTACAAGCAAAGCCAGAAAAGGCTAAAGAAATTTTGAAAAGGGTTATGCCTACTAGAGGTATTCCACTAGGTAGATATGTCCTATAGAAGAAAAGGGGGTACAGTGTCGTATTGCCAAGAATAGAGGCAACTTTTTTTTCAAAAGGAAAGAGACCCTTGGAATCAGAAGAACAATCATTTCCATCTCCAAAAAGGAAAAGGATAGAAGAAAGGGGACAAAAACAAGAAGATATCTAATCCCCTTCTCAATCTCCCCTACACATGGATGAACAAGAAATTGTTGAACAATTGGTACAGTTGGGAAATACAAGGCATATTGTTGTAACATCTCAAGAAATGTAAAAAGGGATGCTAGAGGCTCCAAAATAGGTAGAGACGGATTTGACGGTAGCTGAGTTTGCTGGTAAAGAATTTGATCCCATCACTAAACAGGCTAGCGATGAATTTTTATCAAATGATAAATTTGTTAAATCTAGAGCATTTGTGTAATTTTTTTAGAGAATTCATATCAATTAATTTAAATAAAAGTGTCAACAAAAAATGAAGAATCAACCTGATAAAGATAAAGATGAAACTAAATAGAGGTGAAGCAAGAAATGTTGGCTAGATTTGATAAAGGAACTCCTGAAAAAGGAAAAGAATTGGTTAAGAAAGGAGTCCTTATTTTTCCATAACGGGATATTGCTAATGCTATAGTTTTTGATGCTGTCAGGAAGGAGACTAAACCAATGCATACCAGTGGAGCATCTACAGGTGTTAAGTTCAGTGAAGACCATGCAGCCATGGTGATATGGTAATTAAAGAAGAAAGAAAATAGGAAAATTTGTGGGCATGATCAAGCTGAACATTCAGGAAGCTTGGTAGTGAGAAGAGTTGCATATAATTTGGGGATAGAGGCAGCTAGCATGACATTAGAGTCTGCAAAATTCAGCCTGAAAGTGGCAGAAGAGAAAGAAGAAGAGATTCAGAAGTTAAGGACACAATTTGCGACAGTTTTGAAGGCAAATAATGATGAGAGGATAAAATACATAGAAAAGGATAAGAAAATTTCTATACTAGAAGGAAAACAAGTAGCTTGATTTTCTCCTCAAAGGATGATAGCACAGGATCTTCATCAGCATACTAAATCTAGTCCAATTGTAACTTTTCCTCCTTCATCTATGTCATCAAGTCCTACTACACAAATAGACTTGGAGAGAGAGAGAGAGAGAGAGAGAGAGAGAGAGAGAGAGAGAGAGAGAGAGATTACTGAAAGGACCAAGTTAGAAGAATCAAGAAAGAAATGGGATGAAGATTTCACAACATTCATAGAAGCACATGCATGGATACAGAAAATATATGCAGATAAGATACATGCCACACTTATGCAATGCACTCAGGATTTGAGTCCTGCTGCCATTTACTTGCAGGGAAAGAAAATTAAACGTATACTGAATGATTTCAATGCAGACAAGGATAAGTGGGAAAAAATTATGGACAGGTGGAGAGGAAAAAGGGTAGAATTGAAGTATTTCTATTCCATGTCCAAGGAGGAGAACAATGTGGAAATTGTGTTTTCTGGTACTTATAAATGTTTTAAATTGCTAGTGGACTTGGACATAAAGAGGAGCATCATCTTAAAAAAGGTAGAGACATTGAAGAAGGAATATT
Source organism: Thuja plicata (assembly GCA_018584345.1). Classification (NCBI taxonomy): domain Eukaryota; kingdom Viridiplantae; phylum Streptophyta; class Pinopsida; order Cupressales; family Cupressaceae; genus Thuja; species Thuja plicata. The sequence continues at coordinate 1,606,814 of MU228540.1, forward strand.
CAAAAGACCATTATGAGACATTCCCAAATATTTTCAATAAAAATGGTGAGATAAAGAAGGAAGCCTTATGGGTGAGACAAACGAATGAAGAGTTGGCAATGATGACAAACTGTATTATCACTTTGGAAAGTAAACTTTTAATTGTCCAAAATGTTGATATTATTAGCAAGGGCAAGTAATTTTTGGAATTCTAGAAAGAGGAAGTTGATAAAGAAAAGGTTAGTTGGGATGAGTTGAACAACAAAAAGGATGAGGTTATCAATTTACCTTGGCCAAGTGATGAGGTGTTGACCTCTTGGAAAGACAAATACAATGCAACTAACCAAGTAGAAGACTATGTGGTGTAAAAACAACAAGTGGTAGTTCTTCCCAACATTTTCAACAAAGACTAAAAAAGACAAAGGCTCATACATTAGAAGACTAAGACAACAAGCTCCAGGTGGAAACTTCCGAACAAGTTCAAAAAAGTTGTAGAAAGCAGGCGGTCAAAAGACAGAGTACTTAGGAAAATCTTGGAACAAAGTGGTTATCACTTCACTTGTTATTTTGTCTTTTAAATGAGTCATGTATTTTGTCCTCATTCCAATTAATCGATAGCTTGTTGCAATCCTATTTTATAAAAGGATTCACAAGATCATTGGAAGGGGATGGAAAATCATACATTGTAAGGATCTTGTAAATTTCTCAGTCAGGGAAATATAGCATAAATTATACTAGACTAGTTTCAAGATTAGAAATAAAGTTTAAGGTATGTAGCATTTTATTCATGTCATTATCTTTGAATATATTTTGTAAGAAGAATTGTGATTCTCTATACTTAATACAAAGATCTTGTTTCCAATCTCTCCTGTGGTGTTCATCTGATGAGTTATGAGTTTTCCAATTCTTTAGCATAGATCTTATATGTGTGTATGTAGTTGTTTTAGAGTTTTGATCAAGGATAAAATTAAATGATGCTCTAATTAGTGCATAGATTCATCTAAGTATGTAATAGGATTTCATAAGTAGTATGGGTGTGGGATAATTGTGTTTATGGCCTAGAATCTTTTGATAGTAATTAACTTTTTCATATTGTATCTATTTTGAGAGTTTAGTCCAATGGATAAGGCACTGATCATAAGCTAGTAGTTCTCATATTGTTGCATTTCTAGTATATATTTTGGTTATGTTTCTACAAAGAAAAACATAAACTCTGATAAGTCTTGTATCTTTATAAGTTTTTTATGCTCTATTCATCTCATGCTCCATTTCAAGATTGATGTTTAATGGATAATTAGCCACTTATCTAGTATCTCTTGAATATGTTGAGCCTGTGTGAGATTCCTTCTTGATTGACATCTTAAGGAATATTTGAAGGTGTTAAAGGGTGTCCCACCTTGGTTTAGCAGAATCTAAAGTGTATAAGTATGGTAGGCATTCTTGTAAGTTGGTCCTTTTCATTATATTGATAAATAGTTAGAGTTGGCTTCTCTCTAAGATCATGTCATAAAGTGAAAAGGTTGTTGTTTAATCATTACAACATAAAAGGGAACCAACAGTCCCAACAAGATGTTATATGGCAGATCTAGATCAAGCACATGGCAGACTGTTTTGATTAGGGATGGGCCCACTTGTAAAGGGAGTGTGATCAAAACTTTTCTCTCCCTTTCTCTATAATCATAGGATTTTATTGTGATTCTTTTATTTACATCAAGGAGGTCTTCAGAAAGAATGATATTTATTATCATTTTTAATGTACACAAATTGAGGCCAGATCCACCATCTATAAGGACCCTTTTGATTTTTGTAGAGTAGATTTTGGATTTGAATATGAAAGGATTTATTGTGATGGAGGTCTAGGCCTCAGAAGTCTTTGTCAGTCAATACCAAATGCTCTTGTGCTGCTAAATTTATGATCATAGCTTGGAATTGAGACGTGGTGATGTTTTCAAGGATAAGGGATTCATTAAGAGCATTTTTTAGGACTTATTTGTGAATGGGGGATGTTCCCAAAAGTACAAGGATTGATATCTATGCAAGAATTTTTCCTAACTTGGCCAATAAATCATAGCATGAAGTAGGCCACATAGTTGTTGATGGTGCGAGCAGTGGATTTGCAGAAGTTGATGGATTATTGGCAGCCTGGACAGTAACTCTTGGTCTTCAGGTAGTAGTGTTGCAACTAGAACCTTTAAGAATGAGGGTGTTCACATGATTTTCAAATTCTTCAATGCATCCACAAAGAACGTAAAAAATAAAGATATCATTTTCCTCTAGACTTCCACATGTTCAATCATCGCCTGTGATGGTGTTTGTGGAGTAGTCATAAGAAACAACATTGGATGCATTATTTTGATTATGTTTAGGAAACAATTCATTGTAGACTCTTAGTTTGGCATTGGATGATGATGGTTTTTGTCCGTCAACCTTGATTTTTATGTCATCTATGAGGTCTTGGACAAAATGTCTTAATTTTATGCACTTCTTGGTATCGTGTACCTTGATGTGATGATAATCACAGTATTCATTATCTTTGTACTGAGCATGTTTAGGTTGATTTCTTTCAAATGAACGAGTGTTTGTATATACCATCATGCCTTGATCCCCCAATCGTCGAAAGACCACATCCAGTGGTTCTCTAAGAGAAGTGAATTTTCAGCGTTGTCCGGTATTATTGTTATTGTTATTATTTTTATTTCCTTTGTTGTTGTTTTTTTTTTTGTTGTTGTTGTTGTTGCAAGGAAATAAGTAAGATTGGTTGCAATGTTTTAGTTTAAATTGATGTTGTGAAGAATTGTTCAGATTGTTATTGTGATTGTTGTTTTGATTGTTGTTATTGTTTTGATTGAATATCTGGATAGTTTAGACATGTTTAGCATCTGTCACCCCATCATTGACAACTCCTTTTTTCTTTGTCCAAAACTTTGGTTTGTCATTGTTAGTAGAAGAATGTCACCTTTTTTGCAAAATTCCATCTTCAATGTTCTTCCCTTTTTTGACAAGATCTTTGAAAGTGTCAGGAGAATCCATCTTTACTTGGAACAACATTTTGAGATACCATATTTCTAGTGAAGATATCATTTAAATTATTATCAGGTATTTTCCAAGCCATGTGATTTGCAATATGTCTCCATCATTGTAAGAAGCTAGAAAAGGTTTCTCTATTCTTTTGTTTGGTATTACATAGGTCACTTAATGATGATTGATGTTCTATGTTGTAGAAATAATGACCAACAAATTGTTTTGCGAGATCATAAAATGTTGATATAGGACCATGAGGGAGTGCCATAAACCACTCCAAAGTGGGGCTGCCAAGACTCCTAGTGAAGAGTCTCTTTAGGTAATTTTCATTGTAGGTGACCTTTTGACATGCAATGTAGAATTATTTAATATTTTGAAGAGGACACGATTCACCTTTGTACTTCTCAAACTTTGGGATCTTGAAATTTGGAGGAAACGGTTGCATTGTGATTGATTTATCAAACAAGTAGGGACATATGTCTTCAAAAGATAACTCTTTCTTGCCTCCATTTTATAGGATCTGTATAAGATTTTTGAGCTCATTGCATTGTTGGTCTAAATCAAGGGCATTGTGAGATGTTAATTATGGCCCAAGAGATTGTCCACCTCCCAATTGTGAGGCTTAGAAGCCTATTGAGGACATGCCAACCATAGGAGGAGGTGTAAATTGATAAGCTCAGGGTGCTTGTTGAGTAGATGTCTTCAAATAAGATGATGGAAATGTGAATGGAAATGATGAGAATGCTTGTGTAGACAAGGGGATTAAAATGTGCCTGATATTAAAAAAAGTAGCACCCGCGTTAGTAGTAGCATTAGCTGTGGTATGAGTGCTATTGTGTGAAGTGATGTCAGACAATACACTAAGAATTTATTGATTTTGTTCCCATGTTAATTGAAATGATGGTTGTGAATTTGATGCGGGGACTGATGTACAGGGTCTAGTAGAAGTGGTCTTCCCTTTGTCTTGTGATGATGTTGAGGCCATGTCCATAGTGGTTTTAGGCTTGATGAAATTTCTAACAATGAGAGCTTCATCAAAATCAGTAGGTACTATGACCCCATTCTTGATAAGGTTCATGACGATCTCTCAACCATTTTGACTAATGGCCTTTTCAAGCATCTAGGTTATATGGATCGCTAATGAAATTGTTCACTTGGGTAGATGTCTCATCTTGATTCATTAATTCATTCTCCTCAGGAGCATTGGTTATGTCTTCAGCCTGTACTTCTTGTCTTTAGAAGAAGGGATTAGAAAAAGGATCATCGTCATCATGATTGGTGTTCAAATGTGCTATCCTCATGTTTTTAACTTGGGATCGAGTAACTACCATGCAATAGTAAGCTCAAAAGGATGGAGGAAGTATGGAGGATACAAGATGAAAGATGAAGGAAGGTAGATGATTGATGAAGGATAAATTTTAGAATTGATGATGATTTTAGGACCAAAAAGGTCTGGAATTGACTAGATTGTTGATTGGATTTGATCGATTAAATGATTTGGGTGATTTGAATTGAATTGAATTGATATGATTTGATTTGATTGGATTTGGATTGGATTTGAATTCGATTTAAAGGGTTTTGGATGAAAACCTAGGTGAGACAAGACCTTATGATGGTGTAAACACAAGGGGTTTATTTTAGATAATACCTTCTCCTACTTGGTGATTGTCTTGTGATCCCAAGAAAAATAAGATAATACAATGGATTTTATTTCTTAAGACAGCCTGATGTTCTATATAAGCAATATTGTGTTCACTAGAGATGAAGGTCTAAAACACATTTGATTGAGATCTTTCAACCTAAGGATGATGAAGGAATTAAAGGTTGGATTTGATTTGATTGATTAAGTGCAAGATTGATTGATTTTGCTCCAAGAAAGGAAATGATGATGTTTTAATGAATAAGTGATGACTTGATTCAAAAATGAGGTTTATCTTATCCTATTGTTCAAAATGGATGAATGCATGATTTGTGTGATATTTGGACATGAATCAAGAAATTTTGCAATTGTAGATGATAGCATAAAATTTCTCAAAGACATTGATCTCTTGCTGAATACATTTGTTTATGTGTTGATATTCTTTGTCTTTCCTATCATCTTCTTTCTTTTCTCTATAAACATAGGGAACCGAAAGCTTATCTTTCTTATGTTTTCCAGAGTTAGTCATACCCCACGGAGAGAAATATCAATTTTGTCTGGTCAAATGAATGTTTTGTCACAAATTGTTTTAGGGTCTCTTGAAAAACCAAATTTAAAATGCTTCTGCAAGACCAGATAGATCACTATTTTTTGGCGGAGAGGACTATTCTCAAACTTAGATGAAAAACTATGGAAACAATCGTTCCAGGTCAGAGATGATAGTTCCAAAGTGAAGATGATAATGTAAGGTCAAAGGTGACAATTTTCAGGCATAGATACCAATGTTAGGTTGGAGGCAACAATTTTTCAGACATAGATGCCAATGCCAGGTCAGAGTCGATAGTTTGTGATCAGAGTAGTTTATGATGAAATTTTGACCAATTTTATTTCTAGTCAAATTTTTTGGTAAGTTTTTTTGATGACAAGAAATGATTTTAGTAACTCAAAAGAAAAAACAATAAAAGTCATATGTCTTGAAAACAATCCAACAAGGGAAAAAGCAACCTTGAGGGATACAAGAAATTGTGACAAATTTAACTGATAGAACGTTCGTGTTTGTTAAAATTTTCCGTGTTGTTGCAAACACTCAAGCACAACCTACCTATGGAATTTGGCTTTGTGTGAAAATATTTTCTCACAAACGTAGGCACACACACAAGAGATTATTATAATATAATCATCACCAAGCGTAGAATGGCTCTAGTCATGATGTTGTCTTAGCCGACTCAAAACACTCAAGGTGGCACAAATGTGTGAGTGATCTTGGGGAGGTTACTATCCTCCTTGAACAAACATTATCAAAATTTTGGGGGTGAACTAGGTAGACTTCTACTTTAATAGTTCTTAGTTAGGGTCTCCAGTCGAATATGTCCTTTGTTTCCATGCAAGCACGATTGAGGCATATAGCCCCACAAAGCACCTTGTCACAAGCAGTCATGTAAACATGATTGAGACCTCATGAACCTACTTTACTAGGTGTGAGCCGACTATAAGCTCAAATGATATCCAACTTCTGAGGCTTTGGCCCCAAAGAGTAAATTTTATTAACGTGAGTTGGAGTGGCAGGCTTACACCTCATTCTCATGTGGGTCATTCCCAAGAGATTTTTCCCTCAACCGGAAGGCCCAACTAAAGGATTAAGTAAATAGCACGGATTGGTGATGAGAGGGGTCTATATTTCTAATTTTCCCAAAGGGAAAAGAGCATACTCTCTTATCCAATGTCATTTTCTCCCAAACGCACCAAACAATTTGTTCTATCCCAAGGTTATTTTCTAAGTGAAATGCCAAATGAGTCTAGGTTTATGATTGTCTAATCAAGGACAAGAGCATACTCCGCTATCACTTAAAAAACCACTACAAGTGAACCCTCTTAAAAATGCCTAAGAAAATATTAAAAGAAGTCACAAAGTTTGTGCATATCTCCTAGGAAACTTGCAAGAATAATGTGAGTAGTTTGATTTTGTCTTCTTCTTAATGTCCTGCAACAAAAAAAATGTTAGTAGTTTCAAAAGGCTATTCTTTAGAAATGAGGTGCCGCGAAACTTAGAAAATATCAGTAACCCAAAAACCTGTTGTAAAGTGAAAAAGAACTATCATAGAGTAAAGACGATAGCTCAAAAATATGTGCAAAAAACAATATGCACAGAAAATAGTCTGTGATAACAAATGATAGTCTGAATCACAGACGACTGTCAGAGAAAATGCATATACGATAATTTATGAAAAAGCTGAATCAATTATACCTAATAGCATAGTTTTTGAGGAGCGTAGACGAAAGAGTACTAGTGCAGATGATAGCCTATGGAGAGGATGGTCAACCTACACAGATGATCAAATAGAAGATAGAATCAACTAGCTGTGGTTAAATAGTGATATTTTTAAAAACAATTGGCAACATTTAACTCTACAAAAGTAAGGTATTGTTAGAAAACCGAGAGTTAAAAACTAGAATATGAGAAAATATGTTTAAAATCTCTTAAAAAATCAAAAGTTTGTTTAGCACAGTAGAGATGACAGTCTCCTAGTAGAGACCACAATTCGCACAGATGACAATCTGCATAGACACCCATTTAGCAGTGATGACCATTCTAGGTGGAGACAGTTTTACGTGACATTTTCTAGAATGTTGTGAAAAATGCAAAAAATGTTTTAAATTTAGGGAGGTGGGTCCCACCAGGCATGCCAAAATGTATGTGATTAAAACCTACTTGTTGGGAGCAAGATAAGACATGCAAATATTAGAGATATAAATCATTTTAAGCTACATTAACATATCTAAATCCTACTTCCAAAACACAAGACTTCCAACACAACATCTGATGAGCCAAACAAGGGTACCCAAGCCTTGTTGATTTTCTCTTAGAGAAGGTTGTGGTTGTGCTCTCCCAACACAATGCATATAATCCCACTTTGATTGATCAAATTACTTGAATGATGAGATGAAAGCTAAGTGAAAGCTAAATGCAATGGAGTTGAATAACTTAAGAGCTAGTTATGGAGAACTAGTCTCTAGCATTCAATGAGTGTAGATGAAGGCTAAATGCTAAAGATCTAGTATTGAATGCAAGATTATAATCTATGAATGAACTAAAACTACCATGATTCAATGCAAATAAATACCAAGCAAGGGTTATTACAAAGAACTCTAAATGTAACAAATATCTCTAAGCATAAACTAGAATGATAACAATGCATAAACAATAATGGGTCCATTACTCTTGGAAATGCTCCTATTTATAAGATTTTGGAGGGCTTGGGTCAGGTAGAGCACATCTGGCATCCACATAGGTACTACATGAGGGACACATAAGCCATGAAAAAGGTCAAGTTTTCTCACATGTGTGATCAACTTGTGATGTGATGGGTCAATGTGTACTTGAAGTACACATGTAACAGATCTTGTCATATATGTGTAAGAGGTGTACGAGTTTTTGTCCAATGAACACTTTTGGAAAGTTCAAGAAGGTGTCATCAAGGTTGTAAGAAACCTTGTTGTCACCAAATTAGTAATATTTGAAAAGTCAAATTTTGGAAATCTGCTCACATGTGTGAGCAAATAATTAGGACTAATGGGTGTAGGAATCCTAAAAATTAGCCCAATTAACCTTAGTTAATTAGTGACTAGACTTATTTGTTGAGAGTGATGTGAGGTAGGGTAGGATCTAGGTTTAGATTTAAATTAATCCAAATTATATTTAGATTAATTGTGGTTTAGAATAATTTAGACATATGAGGGAATAAATAAATTAAAATTTATTTAAAAGAGGATTTTAATGTGGGAAGGTATTAAATTTAATTTAATACACTTAGGCGATAAGTATTGAAATTAAATTTAAATACTTTAGGACAATGAACTTAATTTAATTAAATAAATTTAATTACATAAGTGGAAGAGAATAACATATATAATTAATTAAAGTTAATTATAATGTTGTAAAGGACAATTTTAAGCATCTACACATTTAAACATTAACTCACAATACTATGCAAAATCCTTACACTTTCATGCAATATAATAACAAAAAAATCGTAAAGACCAACTCCTTCATGGGTGGTCTAAAGGGACTCAAATAGAACCATACAAATGGGTACAACTATTTTTTAAATGGTTGTGTCCATTGCATCCATGTAAATCACCATTTCTCCATCCTTAATGTGCTACTCTACAAAATGACAAAAAAATGCCATTTCACCATCCTTAATGTGTTGCTATGTGAAATGGAAAAAAATGCTTCTAAGTGAGGTTGTAGGCACTGCTATGCATTACCAAACATTAGTTAAGCCTAGACCTACCTCCAACCCACCTAAAGACCCAAATATAAAAGTTAACATGCCCTTTGGTCTAATTAGGACTCTAGGCTTATAAAGCGCCTTAGAGCCTATTAGCCTTACAATTGGGTCAAAAATTACTTCATGGATGATCCCATTGGATCTAATCCTTTATTCCTACCTACCAACACTTAATAAAATTAGGAATTCCCACACCATACTCCAAGGACCAAAAAAACTCAATTCCCTTGAGTTGGCAACTCTGATACTTTGACTCCAGTTTGTTCAATGGCTTCAGTAGTCATCCAAGTAGCATCTTCTAGGGGTTGCTTCTTCCATTTGACTAGATAATCATAATAGGTATGCCTCCTTGTTTTCTTCCTCACCCTCTTTTCAAGAACAAACTCTATCTTAGTCTTGGGTTGTGTGGGTAGATCTTTCACCAAATCTACATGGCTCTCCTCAGGTTGACTTGTATCAAAAACATCACTAACAGTACCCTTATATGCATAAATGTCAAAAACATTGAAAAGGGGAAACACTTATATCACGAGGAAGATAAATTTTGTAGGCATTGGTGCCACACTTCTTGAGAATCTTGAATGGACCTATCTTCCTCATCATGAGCTTAGTGAACTTTTATTTTGGAATCCTTTCCTTTTAAGATGAATCATCACCATATCTCCCACTTGAAACTGTACATCTCTCCTCTTCTTATCGGTTGTTTGTTTATACTTTTCAGTAGTATGTGTTAACTTATCCCTCACTTGTTGATGAATGTCTCTCATTATTTCTAAAAAATCTTCTGCTTGGGAACTTCTTCTTTCCACATCTCATACATCTATCAAATCCAAAACACCTCTTGGGTGTGTCCCATAAAAAATCTCGAATGGGTTTAGACCGGTGTTCCTATTCACCGAGTCATTGTAAGAGAATTGTGCTTGAGGAATGATAGAATCCCAACTTGATCCATGTTCTCTAGTTAGACACATCAATAGGGTTGTTGGTATTTAAAATTGTTACGCTACAAAAAGAAACCAATATATCTTAAGACTGATGTTAGGAGTGGTTGGCTTCAAGTATGAAAGCTCTGTAAGATAACTGGACCAACTATAGGGTCAAGACTGCCCTACACACTTTTGGCTCTGCAAAACCAAGGTGGGTGCACCTAATCTAGACTAAACTAAATTCTTTACAACACCTTCCACTTCTGGATTTCAACAACAGATAAATAGTAAGTAAGTACTAAATGCCGACCTAGAATTTATTGACTCTCCACTACCATTGGTGGAATAAGAAGAAAAAAAACTAAACAGTAAAGAATTTGGTAATGAGTTTGATTCAAATTTAGGGACAGAACATAGCCAAACTATTCAAATATATATTTAAATAGAAATACTAATTCTAGATCAATGCCTTATCCATTGGGAAAATCCTAATTACAATATTGAAACTGAAACACCATATTGATAAAGATTCAAAGCCATAAACATAAGAACCCTCATATCACACACTACAAGATCCTCAAATAGATATCTAGGCAGAATCAATGCAATATCCAAAGCATTAATTTGATCTAAGATTAAAGACTTATGGAATACACATATGCATAACCAAGACTTATATAGTAAGCTAGAAAACTTACAACTCAATAGATAACACAAAGGAGAGACTCAAATCTGAGACAACTTATATAAAGTATGATGAAACTAGTTCCTGAATCATTATGACAAGGAAATATGAAATATGAAAATATGCAAAAGATCAAAGAACTTTCAATCCTATCTTAATACAATCTAAAATACATCTTCTATATCCTAGAATAGAAACAAGTATAAGCCTAATGCTTTCTACTTTCCCAATTCTCTAGCCCTTTCTAAATGGTCTTGAATATTATTTTATAGGAACAAGAATGCTACAAGCTTCAAACCATTTAGGGTTAGGGTTTCAACCAATCAATGAAAGCATTCAATTATGATGTCAAGTTGAAAACCTATCTCTTCTCTTCAATCTATGCAAATCTGATCTGCAATCAATTTTCCCTAATCCATGGATGTGAGCATAGTACCCTAAGGTTGAAGAACTCCCAATGCATGACTCTGAAATTCGCTCACATAAATGAACAAAAGACCAGACGATGCTAATAGCATTTATCTTCTGATATAAAACCCCTATATGTCAACTCTAGTCATGAATGCATCTCGACATATCAGATTTCAATCCCTACACCTTTCAACAGCTGTGCACAGTTGACCCACAAGATCAGATCGCAACATTAATATCCCTAAGAGAAAATATAAGCCAACCACCATGAAAACCCTCTACAAAAGGATTTAAATATTTGAAAATTTGTTAAAATGGTCACAGGTGGCACAAAAAATGAATCGGACGACCGAGATTCAAACTTTATTGCCCTTTAAAACACCACCGTAGATTCTTTTATCTTACCTAGGCATTAAAAGATTTGATCCCACCATGTGTCATCATGTCGCTCACTCAAAGTACATTTTCTAGAACACCACTAACTAGCATGAGTATGCAACACTAACTGTCAATGGTTAGTCATGCACTCGCAAGCATTTCCTGCTACCTACCATGACTGTGGTGACTGCGTGAGAATGGCTAATCACGCACTCACACACCTGATTGCCAACCTTCTTTGAACTGTGTGACCTTGCAACCATCTTCCACTTGTTAGATCCTTTCTCACTTGCATCTGTTGGCTGAATATTCTTTTCTACTTTACGAGTATGCAACCACCATTGATCTTCCTGCTTAGCATCTCCATATGGCACTCAAGCACAATGTCTTAAAGACTAGATATCGAGCAACTTTGGATTAAGGCTTTCTGCCTACTGCATGATCCTCTCAATCTTATCCACCCTCTATCTCTTCCTTACTCCAATCCTATGATCAGAAGAGGACAGGTGTCGATCACGCATAATGCCTTAGTGGATAGATTTCAATGATATTTTCTTTAAGCCATTACGCGAGCCGTCCGATAAGAATCAAATTAACTGTGCTTTAATTTGGTTAAAACTCAGCAACATTGGTCCCACTGATATCTGCATGGAAATAAACTTGGTCCTAAGAAATCTCGTTGGCCATCTAACCTTTGCTGACCTATGCTGATTGAGTAATCCACTTGTCAATCAAGCGCGATGCCTCAAAGGTTAGATTGACTGCATCTTTTGATTAAGGGTTTACGCCTACTGTTGATCCTCTTTGAAGCTACTTTCCATTTAACTTCCTTTTGACCCATTGATGATGAAATCAACAAAGACACATGGTACTCACGCATAATGCCTTAATGGCTAGATCTTGATCACTTTTTCTTTAAGGCAATAGGCTGGTCGTCCGATGAAAACCCACTTGATCGGTCTTTACTTTACCTTCTGACCTCAGCCTAACCTACCATGGACATGCATCATTCAAGCTTAATGGATTAATGGTTAGATTGAATGCATCTTCACTTCAAGTCATTAAGCCAGCCGTTAGATTAAAATGGACATGCTCAACAAACTAAATGGTAAAGTATTTATGGCGATGACTTGGGAAATATTTAAAACCCCACTAGGAAAACACCTTTGGAAATAACATGGCCCTGTCGATGGAAACTTGGAAGACATGAAATAAGTGAATTAAGTTACATAAAAAGCATCTTGATTTTATAACAGCTCATGAGGGTTTAGGGTTTAACAATATTTGACATAGTCAAGACTTAGGGTTTTAGCCAGAGGCCATGAATAGTTGCAGAGACTGGAGGAAAAGGTATGGAACCATGAAATTTTTGAATGGGTCTAATAGTGACTACATCTAGGGATCTGTGTCTCTTGGAGGCATAGCAAGGATTTAAGTTTCTCTAAGATAAGTAGACTACCTACTGGAAAATGAAACTAAAATGCCTTCTGAGGATACCAGTGTGCCTGCGCTTGACCATCCTGTAATTACTGAAATGCCTTCTAAGGAGCCCAATTAACTTGAAAATCCATCTAATCTAGTAGCACTTGCATCACCAGCTAAGTCCAATCAGCCTACCCTTCCTCCTTTCCCACAAATATTGTAGCATAGCAATCCAAAAAACCACTCATGAAGAAACTTTTAATATCCTTGACTAGTTAAAGAATGTCAACGCCCAAATTCTGCTTTCCAGGAAATCAAAGATGTTCCCACATATGGAAAATCCATCAAGGAAGCTTTCTTTAAAAATCCTGGCTACAAGAAGAAGGATCCTCAGACTGTCCATGTCTTGGGAAAACTAGTAGACATCATGTTAGGAAAGCTTACCATCCCAAAATTATCTGACCCTGGCAGCCCTATTGTTGAGGTCATTATTAATGGGACTGCTATAAAAATTGCCTTGATTGATCTTGGAGTTGACATTAATGTCATGACCAAGGACATTATGCAATGCCTTGATATCACCAACCTCCACAATACACCTACTATCTTGCTTCTCACAGACAGTTCTACTGTAAAGCCTGATGGAGTGGTGGAGGACATTGTGGTTGACCTTGAGTCTTGGTCCTGCCCTATAGATTACATTATCCTCTCACCAAAAGCTACCATAGGAGGCTATCCGATTATTCTGGGACATCCTTTGCTGGCTACCATTGATGCCTATATTTGTTTTTGATCATGATACATGACCATTTCTGATGGCCATCACACCAAACTTTGGCCTTGTATCCTCTTGCTCAACCTCAGATGGAATTAGCCTCTCCCATATGGCCAGATGTAGGAGAGGAAGCTGAGGTTATTAATTCAATCTCCCAATTAATTATGTTAACAAGGGATCCCTTCATGTAGCTTCAAGAGGAAGATAAATTAATCACCAACATAATGCATAACCAGTATGGATCAAAATTAGACGCTTTGGATAGTTCCCTCCAAAACTACTCCTTGCAGCCGTTGTACTTTGATTACCAAATATCTTCCCCTATATCCAACCAGCTCTATCACCAAATGTTTCCCTATGAGATCTAATTACCCTCATTCACCGATGCATCTATGGTTGAACTAACTAAGCAACTGGAAGTTTCCCCTGAACGTTGCTTGAACATTAATAACAAACTTACTCCTCAGCAGCAAACATCATTGACCAAGTTACTAAAGAACCATACTACAACTTTTTCCTGGTATTATACTGATATGAAAGGTCTGGACCCAAATTTATGCACTCATAGGATTTTCCTAAAAGAGGATAAAACCCCAATAAGGTAATTTCAAAGATGTGTCAACCCTACTCTCCGTGAGACAGTCAAAGCTGAACTCCAAAAACTCCTTAAAGTCAGCTTCATATATCCTATATCAAACAGCTAGTGGGTTTCCCCACTAGTCATAGTTTCTAAGAAAGGTGGCAAGTGAAGAGTGTGTGTGGATTATAGAGAGCTTAACAATGTCACTAAAAAGGACCATTTCCCTCTTCCATTCATTGACCACGTTTTGGACTCTCTTGTAGGAAAGAAATATTTTTCTTTCATGGATGGGTATAGTAGATACAATAAAATCCAAATTCTTCCTAAGGATTAGGAAAATACCACATTAACCTGCCCATGGGGGACTTTTTGTTATTCATTTTTACCATTTGGCCTCTACAACGCTCCTGCTACTTTTTAGCAGGCGGTTATCATCATTTTTGTTGACATTTCCCATGACTGTATGGAGATCTACATGGAAAACTTTACAACTTATGGTGAAACTTATGAGGAAGCGTTAGCAAATCAGGAAAAATTCCTCACCAGGTGCAAAGAACAAAACCTATCTTTGAACAGTGAGAAGTGTTTTATGATGATGCAGGAAGGAGTAGTGCTTGGTCACTACATATCTACTCTTTGAATTCAGGTAGACCTAGCCAAAATTGAAGTCACTGTGAATCTTCCTAGCCCAGCAAAACAAAAAGATGTTAGAATCTTTCTCAGTCATGTTTGGTATTACAGAAGATTCATAAAGGACTTCAGCAAGATGGCAAGCTCTATGTATTCACCGCTCACTAAAGATGTTGACTTTTTCTGGACATCAGACTGTGATGAAGCTTTCCTACAACTAAAGAATGTAGTCACTAAGGCACCTGTTTTGTGAAGTCCTAATTGGACACTCGCATTCCACATACATATACATTCCTCCGATCATGTCATTGAAGTAGTTCTTGGAGAGAAGGAAGGTACTCTAGAACATGCTATTTGTTTTATTAGAAAAAATCTACAAGGAGCTGAATTGAACTACACACTTACTGAAAAGGAACTATTGGTTGTCATCTATGCTCTGTACAAATTCCACCACTATGTCACTGGTTATCAAATCTTTGTGCATATGGACCATGCAGCCATTAAGTACTTAGCTAACAAACCTTCCATAACAAGGAGGTTAGCTAGATGGTTGATGCTACTACATGAGTTTGATATTACCATCATAGATAAGCATGGTAGATCAAACATGGTGGCCAATTTTCTCTCACGCCAGCAGAATGCTAATGAACCTATGGCAATTGATGATAGTTTCCCTAACGACCACCAGTTCTCCATTGCAGAAAAAGAACCATGGTACACTGATATTGCTAACTATTTGGTTTCCCAAAAGGTATCTCCACACTTCTCTCCAAAGGAAAAGCAGTTACTTTAATAGAGAAAACTTTCAACTTTTCATGGATATCTGATTGTTTGTTTTATGGTCGCCCCAACCAAGTATTGAGAAGATGTATTTGAGAGGATGAAACTTATGACATCCTTCGGGCTTGTCATGATGAGCCTTGTGGTGGACATTTTTCTACCAAAATGACAGCCGTGGAGGTACTTAACACTGGTTACTACTTGCCATCCCTGTATAAGGATTCAACCAATTACACCAGGAAGTGTGATCGATGCTAGAGGATGGGGTGGCCTACTAAATATGATGAAATGCCACTCTTTCCTCTGGATGTAGTGAATCCATTTGATAAGTGGGGAATCAATTTTTTCAGTCCCATCCTTCTTGCATCTTATGATAATTCGTACATACTTGTATGTACTTATTATGTAACCAAGTGGGTGGAGGTTAGAGCCATGACGCATGCCAGGGATAACAGAGTTGCATAGTTTTTGTATGAGGAGATATTCACACGCTATGGTGTACCCCATGAGTTAGTCACTAATCAAGGAGATCAATTTACCTCTATGTTGATTACTACTCTAATGAATGAGTATAATATTCGCCACCAAAAATGAAGCCCCTAGCACCCACGAGCAAATGATCAAGCAGAAATCACCAATAGGGAGATAGAAGCTATCCTCACAAAGATAGTTCAATTGCATAAGAAAGATTAGAGTAGTCACCTCCAAGAAGTATTATGGGCCTACCAAACTATGTGGAAAACCACAACAAGGTTTATCCCTTTTTATTTGGTATATGGAAAAACAACTGTGATGTCGATTGAGTTAGAACATAAGACTTTACAAATGACATTGCAGCTAAACATTGATCTTTCTGAGGCACAATGCGAGAGGAGCCTACAGCTTAAGCAACTGGATGAGATATGGAAAGTCACCCTGTAGCACACAGAATTGGTTTAGACATATTGGAAAAAGTGGAATGATTCTCATATCCTTTCCAAACACTTTGATCCTGGCGACTGGGCTCTTTTGTATGACTCAAGATTCCAAGAAAACCAAAGTAAGCTTACAACACATTGTCTTGGCCCTTATGAGATTATTCATGTTTATACTAATGGAGTAGTTTAGTTATCCACCATTGACCCTATATGTTTCATGTTACTGGTGAATGGTCATAGGCTTTGACTGTACCATAAACCACAGAAAAAGGTTGATTTCTTGTGCCAGTTTGAGATTTATCCTGCCATAGAAGAACCTCCTATAGCTACAGAACCTCCTGCAAATGATGAACCTCCTCCTACTACTAAATAATTTCCTGTAGCTAAAGGAAATCCTGGAGCTAAAGAACCTCCTCACATGCACTTCGATATGTTCTATGCGGCTTAACTTAATGGTAAGTCACTCGGCTATGGTTCTACCCTCCTCTAGATATGGGCATGGGAGCACATAGATGTTTTTCATCCTATTGGTACACGTGCTTTTCCAGCTGACAGGCCATATGTGTATATGTATGATGGAACCATTTTTTAGACCCACATGGGTCATTTGGTGTATTGGTGTCAGCAGCTAGATATGATTCCCTATTTCATATGGAGGCCATATAGAGATTGCCCTGTCTGGGATGGAGAGGACATCCATCTTCCCTTCTGTCAGTAGTGGAGATATGTCATTGGTTGTGTGACTGACCATGTTCACATGATTGACTTTCACAACACCGATAGGGGGTTGCATCAATTTGGTGAGTGGCAGGAAGTGTCTGATTCTTATGCTTACTTTTTTCATAGGTCGAGGGACTTTTCCATCTGGGGTGGTGTCGTATCACTTGATATTTCCTGTACTGAGTTCATAGTGTTACTTCTTGTTGCATGGAGATGGCGATCAACTACTGTTGATGGTAGTTTGTTTTTTACTTCACATTTCTTGTTTAGTTTCTTTACTGGTCTTATAATATATCTTCTCTATGAGACATTGTCTTTTATCTGATGTGGTATTGATATTTGAATCTGATCTCTTTGCAAGAACTACTCCCCAGTTTGATGCTCATTGGGCCCAAGCTTAGCCAATTGCACTCACAAATGTCTCTCATCCTGTTGTTGATAATCTCATGAGGAGGCATCATTGTGTATGATGGGGGAGAGGAGGTCGGGATGGAGGGAGGGATGGTGGTCATGATAGAGGGAGGATAGGAGGCCAAGATGGTGGACAGGACGGTGGGAGAGATGGTGGTAGGGGAGGGGAGATGAAAGGGGAGATGATCACGGTCCAGGGGGTGTGAGTTGTAGAGTGAGGACAAGAGGTGGGGGGAGTGGCGATCATTCTAGTACTCTGATGCTCAGCTTGAGTACTATTTTAGAGGATGAGGAGGCGATGGAGGAGGAGGCACCTCAGTTGGTGTGAAGAGTATGCCGATGGATTGGTGTTGTTTCGGCTCTGAGAGAGGAGGACATGGTGGTGATTGAGGATGTAGATGTTGAGATTGGATACATAGATGTGGAAGCTCTAGAGTAGTGGAGTGTAGGGATGAGTTCCTCGATGAGCAGTAGTAGTTCTGGCAGTAGCTTGGGTGGGATTTTTCAGAGCTATGATGATTCCTGGGTTGTTAGGGAGAGAGGAGGTGAGGTTTTGGGGGACAAGACCAAGGAGGGGGATATGGATGTGGCCATGGGGGTATGGAGGTGGATTTCTTAGAGTTGGAGTTACTCACTTAGTAGGTACAGGATCTACAGGCCAGACTTGCTTCTGCCGATGCTCGTGCTACTGCATTGGAGGCCAGGGTGACAGCGGCCGATGCCAAAGAGAGAAAATCTCTAGCTGAGGTGCATTCATTCATTGAAAGTGTTCAGGATGCCTCTCACTGGAATGTTCTAGACTAATACTATAGATCTGGGTGTGATGTGTAGAGAGAGATAAAGTACTAGAGGCGCCACCATGAGGGTGCAGTTCCTGCAGAGCAGAGAGTGCCTAGTTACACAGTGTCTCAGAGATCTAGCAGGGTGCAGAGATCGTAGAGCAGTGGTGTTAGAGCTCCTGGTTTGTCATAGAGATAGGCTTCTGATATGCCACCCCCTCATCCACCTCCTGGCAAGGGTGGGGGTAGCACATGTTGATCTTGATGCTTCACCCATTATGTATCATGTACCATTTTTGTAGTGATGTTCATTTGATATACTCTAAGTAGTATCCATTTTTGTATCCCGACACACTGATATTTATTGATATATATGTTGATTACCTTCCTTTGTTCAGACTTGCGACTGTTCATTATACTCAAATATTTTTATTATATGTGATGCAGCTAGTGATTTGATATGATGTGCATTGGTTTACTTTCTATATGTATGATTTTATATGATGTGGTTTTAGATGATGAGATGAACATGCAATATGATTCTTATGATGCCAACTTGTAGATGGATGATTTAATTTTCCTATGATACTGACATGTTCATGCAAGATGGTGGAAATTAAATGCATGTTTATATGAGATTCTTATGGATGCATGTGATTTATGATTTACCATGTATGCAACTACTATGTTTTTTTTCATTTTTTGATGCACTTAAATGGAATGAATGCAATCTATTATGCACAAAATATTTGAGTAATGCATCTATTAATTAGAAAGAAGTTTGTTTGGATAGATGCTCTCTGAGATTGATCTTAAAGAATGGAATGATAGAAAGCATTTATTTTTATTTTTTGATAGATATGAATTGATAGAAGGGATGAGTGTCCCAAGTCGCTTCCCTTGTTCCAATATTTGTCATCATTTAATCCTTTTTTGTATTTTCTGAAATTTTGAAGAGAGTCCAATGTATCTAGATCACATACCACCTGGATACCACCATGACCTCTTGATAAGCGGATGGAGTAGAGAGATTTAATAGAAAGAGAACCTAGCACACCCAAATATTGACCATCTGGGTTTAGCTATGTTCCCTGTTTAAATAGAAAAAGAGCCAAAAGTACCCAGATATTGACCATCTAGATACCACTTTGTCCTCCGAATAAACTATAGCAAAGAAACCAAGATAGAACTCCTATGCACCCAGAGTCCATCTGGATAACACCGCGAGCTCTTGATTCCGAAAAGGGAAAGCTAGAGAAAACAAGATAGAACTCCTACACCCCTAGAGTCCATCTAGATAGCATCATGAGCTCTTGATCGCAACATAAAAGGAAAGACCATAGAACTCCAATGCACTCTGAGTCCATTTGAATAGCATTGTGAGATCTTGATTCTATAACCCAAACAAGAAACTAAAAGAGAAGGCATGTCCAATTCTTTCCCAGGGTTAAGCTCAAACTGTGGAACTGCACAGCTGCTAGATAAATGATAGTGCCTACCAAATTTATCCTAAATCATCATGGCCCAGAAATTTAAGTGAACATTCAACAGACAACAATCAAAGAAAATAAGTCATCATCTATCATAGATACTCTCCTCACATGGTGGATCCTAGAGTAGCGTAAGAACATAACTGCAAAATATAAACTGACATCTGACCAACTGGCTGACCTAGTCAACATTTTTTGGATGGTTCCTTGATGTAGTTGGATTCTCTTGATTGGCTTGACTCTTTGGATAGGCTTGATTGGTTTGATTTCTTGAGTGTGTCTGGTTTCAGTAATAGATTACTCGTATAAGACTGACCTGTCTAGTTTGAGTGTATCCATCACTGTGTAAGATGATTGATATGATTTGATAGATTGATTGTGATCATGTTGGCAGCTAATCAAGCTATGTCAGATGGGCCCAATATTGGGTCACAAAGCTCATGATTGTGACATTTGATAGACTATCTTGGTTGCCAGTTGCTTGCTGATAGATTGATAAACCTCTATCAGATGAGCCCAATGCTGGTTTGCAAAGCTCATGATTGTGACATTGATTGACTGGGCATGATTGCCCTTTTCCCTCTTGAAAATTGAGTTAGTTTTATTGCTTGGGTTTTTACAATTTTCTGATTGTTTTTGATGAAGATTGATTTTCTTAGAACATTTTTTATCTTTTTAGGATTTTTGATGAGTTTTTTTATTTTTAGGGATTTTTCAGGACATTTAGAATTGCACCCTAGTCTGGTGGACCAATATTAACCATGGATAAGTGCTTGGTGTATAGAGGGGGTTTTTTCTTCTGGATATAGCTTGGGTAGTCAGTCTTGCATTTAAAGCATGATCAAGCTTTTTGATCTGGGAGTTCATTGATGGTGAAGCTGGAATTGAACACTTGACGCCTATTTTCCAAGTTTTCACCAAGGTACCTACTCAATAGCAACTGTTTGCCAGGTTTTTACTGAGAGAGCAATTTTCTTTTTTTTTTGGGTATTTCATGGATATGTAGATAGGTGCCTTAACCATAGAGACTTCAAGTCTAGAACCTCTTGAGGTGCATGTTGTTGATGTATCTGGGGAGCTGATCTCCTTCTAGTGTCCCTAGTATGAAAGCCCCACTCTGAGTAGAGCTCACAATGACAAATGGTCCTAGCCAGCTAGGCTCAAACTTTCCGGGTTTGACTCGCTCTACTTGGTTCTTTTGATTTTCCATGAGGACAAGGTCTCCTACCTCAAATTTTTGTGACCTCCCCTTCTTATGATAGTTCCTTCTAAGGCAATTTTGATAGCCTTGTAAGTGGTTGAAGGCATGTTGTCTTCTTTCATCTCATAACTCCAGTTCATTGAGCCCTGCTACTTTGTAGTCTTCATCTGTAATCATGCTCTTCAATGATATCCTTAGGGATGGGATTTCCACTTCAAGGGGTAGTACTGGCTCTGATCCATAGACTAGGTAGAAACAAGTGACTCCTGCAGGTGTTCTCACGCTAGTTCTGTATGCCCATAATGCGAGACTAAGGTGTAAATGTCAGTCTCATCCTGATTCATTCACTATTTTCTTGAATATTTTCAAGATTGTTTTGTTTGTAGCTTTGGCTTGTCCATTCCCTTAAGGATAATAAAATGAGGAGAACCCTTGTTTGATATGGAATAGTTCACATATCTCTTCAACATCCTTGTTTTGGAAAGGTGTACCATGATCTGTCAGGATAGTTTGAGGGATCTCGTATCGACAGATAATGTGGTTAAGTATGAACATTTCTATTTTCTTTCTAGTTGTGTAAGTGAGGGGAATTGCTTGCATCCACTTGGTGAAGTACAATATTGCTGCTATGATGTATTTGTGTCCATTTACTGAAGAAGGTGTAATTTTGCTCACTAGGTTAAATCCCCACATGGAAAATGACAAAGGTGATGTGATAGGATTTAGTTCTTAGGCTGGTGCATGGATGAGGTCTCCATGAATATGACACTGTCTACACCCTTGTACATGTTTTTGCGCATCTGTCTCTATTGTGGGCCAATAGTATCCCATGCAGATGATCTTCTTAGCTAAGTTGTTTCCACCTCTGTGGGTTCCAAAAATTCCTTCATGTACCTCGTACAAAGCTCTCTAGGATTCTATGGAAGTGAGACATCATAGTAGCGTTCCCTCTAGACTTCATCTATATAAAGTAGTTGAGAGGATGGTATACCTAGAGGCTTGGAAGATGAGGGACTTTCTCTCATTTTTAGACAAGTTGGGGGGTAAGACACTATTTTGGAGGTAGTTGTATACATCTTGGTACCATGGGTTTTTAGGACCAACAAGGACACATCTTGATTCTATGATGCATGCTTGATGTGATGGCACCAACAGTTGCTCTACTAGAAACTGGAATCTTGCTTTGTTTCCTAGCATATCAATCAATGATGCTATGGTAACCATCACATCTGTAGCTTTGTTCATTGCTTGTGGGACTTGCTTCAAGCAGATGTAATGGAACTTGGTACGTAATGTTTCCATTTGTGCTCTGTATGGTATTATCTTTTCATCTTTGGTCATATAATCATTTTTAACTTGACTGATGACCAACTACGAATCTCCAAAGACCTTAAGGTTCTTGATACTCTATTGAATTGTTATCTTTAGACCGATGACCAGTGCTTCATATTCTGCTATGTTGTTTGTGCATGGGAAGTTGAGTCTGAAAGACTTTGGAATTTTATCATGATCTCGACTAATAAGCACCATCCCTGCCCCCACACCACGGTTCATGCATGACCCATCAAAGTATAGTTTCCATACCTCAATTTCTGGTTGTAGTGTCATAATAGATTCATCAGGAAAGTCAAAAATAATAGGTTGATGGTCTTGAATGGGTGCTTCTACTAGTTGATCCATGATCACTTGCCCTTTGATGGCCTTTCTGTCTACATACTCAATGTGAAACTCACTTAAGATCATTACCCATTTCGCAATTCCTCTGGTGAGCGCTGCTTTTCTTAGGAGGTACTTTAAAGGATCAATATGTGTGATTACTTTGTTTGGTGACTCAACATATAATGTCTCAGCTTTTGGGAAGCGAAGACAACTGCAAGGCATGACTTTTCACTTGGCGTATAGTTGAGCTCATATCCTACCAATGTTATGCTTAGATAGTAGATGGCCCTTTGTTTACCTATGTCATCATGTTGTGCCAAGAGTACACCTAATGCTAATTCCATTGTTGAGATATATAGAAGCAATGGTCTACCTTGGACTGGTGGCACCAATATAGGAGACTTGAGGAGGTAGTCCTTGAATATTTGGAATGCTTGTTCACATTTCTCTATCCATATTATTTTGGCGTCTTTGTGGAGTAGATGTTGGAATGGGTGGCACTTATCTACTAGCTGAGCTATGAATTTCCTGATTGATTAGAAAATTCCTTGTAACCCTCTTAGTTTTCTTAATTTCGATGATGGAGGCATGTTCAATATTGCTTTGAATTTCTCTGGGTCTACTTTGATGCCTCTATGTGACACTATGAACCCCAGTAACTTTATTGCTATGACACCAAATGCACATTTCTTTGGGTTTAAACAGACTTTATATTCCTCCATTTTGTCAAAGACTGGTCCCAATACTTGTAGATGATCCTTGCAAAGAAGTGACTTGGCTAGTATGTCGTCCACATAGTCTTCCATTGTTTTGTGGATGAGATCATGAAATATACTTGTCATAACCCTTTTAATATATCACACCAGCATTTTTGAGACCAAATGACATGACGTTCCAATAGTAAGTGCCCCAAGGACATGTGAAAGCTATTTTATGTTATCCTCTGGTACGATCCTTATCTGATTATACCCTAAAAAGTCATCCATGAGTGATAGCATTTGATGTCCAGCGGTTAGATCTACTATCATATCAATGTTGGGTAAAGGAAAGTCATCCTTGGGACAAGCTATGTTGAGATCCTTGAAGTCTGTGCAAATCTTTATCTGACCACTATGCTTTGTAACTGGTACTAAGTTAGATATCCAGTCTATGTATGGTATTGGTCTTATGAACTTGGCATCTAGGAGGTTTCTTAACTCTGCCTTGACTAGCAATGCAACATGGGGATGCATCTTTCTTAGCTTCTGCTTCACTGTTTTGGCATTGGGTAGCAACGGGAGATGGTGTAGTACTAGCTCTGGATCTAACCTTGGAATATCCGAGTAGGACCATGAAAAATTGATCATCCTTGCTTTAAAGAAGCTGATAAATTGTTCTCTCTCCTCAGGGGTGAGTGATTTTTCCAAGTATATGTTCTTTGGGTTCTTGTCATCTCCCAAATTTACTTCCTCTATTTCTTCTGCTAGTAATTCTGATTTCTCCTCTGTCAAGGGGAGGAGTTCCTTCTTTCCATCTTCTAGCACCTCAGTGAGGTTTTAGCTAGAAGATACGTCTTGTTTTATCTTTTTATCATTTTTTTGTTCTTTTTTCTTTTGTTTACTAGAAAGAGGAGCTACCTCCCCAAATTATGTCACTCTATCGAGGTCAATGGAGAATCCTACCTTGTGGTCTCCTAATGGAATGCCTTCCCTAAGTCCCATGAAATAAACAATAGCCTCATCATTCTCAAAGACATCTAAATCAAGCGGTCCTTGTTGATCCCACTCTATTAGCTCTAGGTGTACAAGATAGATACTTTCATGGTTGTTTGACTCTAGTTGGTTAAAAGGGACTATAGATATGGTTCCAAAAAAATAGGACTGTGATGTAGATGCACCAATTGAGGAATGATAAATGACATGCTTATCTATGCAGGGTTGTTCAACAATGGATAGTTGGTCAAATAAGTCTTCTAGGTTTATGATAGTGTCTGACCGAGGGGAATAATCTAGGATTGATAGTTCAGAGTCATGAAGGGATCTCCACTCATACTAATGGGAGTAAGTCTTGATAGAACACTCGTTAGATGTCCCACTTCCTTTGTTATCATCAATTTCTATGTGGAGATCTATTCAGGTTTGTGTGGTTCCCTCTTCAGTGGGAAACAACTATGCTAGTATGTTACTTATCAAGACATGTTCTATGTTGTGCCCCTAGTGCATATAGGGTCTCCCTAGTAGCATGTTGTATCCCAACTCAAGATCTAGGATTTGGAAGGGAGTGTTTTTTACCACTGGACCGATACAGACAGGTAGAATGATAATACCTTTAGAGGACCTTTCCTCTTCATCATAAGCTCTGATATTTATCCTCCTTGTGACATCAATGCTTGATTCTAAATAGTCCAGTTACTTGATTAAATTTAGAGTACTAATTTTTAACTGAGCTCCATCATCAACAAGGACGCTACGGATAGTGCTTTTGTGGACTTGGACCAATAAGTGCAAAGGATCATTATGCAGGGGTTTATGCGGTGGTACATCACAGTCTATGAATGTGGCATGTTTGTTACCAGCTATAAGGTTAACCATCATTTGGAAACTCTCAGGTGT
The DNA here is from genome assembly GCA_018584345.1 of Thuja plicata. Lineage (NCBI taxonomy): Eukaryota > Viridiplantae > Streptophyta > Pinopsida > Cupressales > Cupressaceae > Thuja > Thuja plicata. Next base: position 1,632,100 of record MU228540.1, read on the forward strand.
TATGTCCCTTGGGACAGGTGCATTCTGAAGGGCTTGGTCAAGTGCAAGTTTATGCTATGGAGATATGTGCAATACATCAAACATGGAGATCTGGGAAGGTGTGCGCTTTAGTTGATCCACTATTCTTGGATGTAGATCTGAGTTTGCTTTAGGATTGGTAGATACAGTAGATAAGGATGGTAATTCTTGTGAGATGACTCTTGCGTGATGTGTTGTTGCAACACATTTTTTACCTTGGACTTTGATAGTGATTGTAGCCACATGGCTATTTGAAAGATGCAGGCAATTGATAACATTGTCACTGTTGGCATATGTATAGTTGACCTATTTTGTCTATCCACCAGAACCAGAGGATTTTCCCTTGTTGTGATCATGAAAGGTATCTTTGAAGATATTATGATCATTTGTGCCTTTGGTTTGGGTGTTTGTCACTTCAATGACCTCTATGTCAATTAGATCTTGGATAGAATGTTTCAAACAAAAATAGTTAGACGTTTTGCACCCTTTCACCCGATGAGACTCGTAGAAGCCTTTGTCATTATACCATCTTGGTTTGTTTGCATCTTGTTCAAATTCCCTAATTTTAGGGAGAGTGATAGTGTTTGATTGTATCAACTTGTGTAAAGTTGATTCTATCGACTCTCCTTATGGTGTGAAATCTCATTGCTGGAATTGAAACCATGGTCTGCATTGATTATGTTGTTGACTATTTGACACAGTGGCCACTTGTATATGGGGAGGTTGGTTTTGGGTAAATGCATGTTGAGTGGGCCTTGTGGGTTTTTGGTTGGCCATAGGTGTGCCTTACAGTGACACCTTAGGTTGTGCATAGTTGATTGTCTTCACATCAATGACATCATCGCTAGTGACATTTTTGTTTTTGGTCTACCACTTAGCTTTGTCCGTTGCATTTTTGTTTGTATTCATTTGTGTTGGATCTGCAAGGATTCCTCATTTGACTAAGTTATGTTCACAATAAACCCCTCGTTTGATGAGTTGTGTGAAGTTCAAAGCTAACTGTAATTTTGTTGTGAATGACATGTCTGCAATTAGATTGTCAACAAACATGACTATTAGGTCTTGTTCGGGCACATCATATGTTATGTAGTTTTACATATTCCCCCATCTCTATAGGAACTTCACAAAATTCTCTTCATCCTTCTATTTGATATCGCAAAGGTCCTTGATGCTGAACTTGCGCTCAATGTTATGATGGAAGTGAGCTATGAACTTTTTAGCCAGTTGACCCCAAGACTGAATGCCATGAGGTAAATGTGAGAACCATTCCATTCTTAGTCTTGCCAAGCTTTATGGGAATAGTCACATTAAATATGTTTCATCATGGGTGGCTTCGACACAAGTAGGAAAAAACTCTCAGATATGTTTAATAGGGTTGGTATTGTCCCTATATTTGTCAAATTTCAGTACCAAGAAGTGATTTGGGAATGGAGACATGTGGAGAGAATGGTCAAAGGGGTATGGGTATAAATCCTTTGTGGTGTAGGATTTAGTTTGCCCCTGATTTTTCCTATCCATCATTTGGGTTTGAAGGGTTTGCCTTTGTTACATTAACATGTCCGTTTGATATTGAGGTTGGTGTGTGAGGATGTTCCTCTGTGTTGTAGTGGGTATGAGGTTGCACCTCTGTGTCCCTTTAGTAGGAACATAGGATTTCATCCTAGGGACTTGATATTGATTTCCCACTGAGTGATTTGGAGATGGGGGCACATGAGTATCCCATGGTGGGTTTTGATGCAATTGTTGTTGTGATTGAAACTAGGGTTGATACTTCTGGGGTTGATATTGTTGTTGTTGAGGTTCAGGTTGAAGCTAGGGTTGTTGTTTCTGAGGTTGAAATTGAGGCAACTGAAGTTGGGGATGCTGTTGCAGGGGTTGGTTTTGAGGCAACTAAAGCTGGGGTTGTTGTTGTGGGGGTTGCTTTTGAGGAAACTGAAGCTGGGGTTGCTATTGTTGGGGTTGGATTTGAGGCAACTGAAGCTGGGTTTGTTGATGTGGAGGTTGATTTTAAGGTAGCTAAAGGTGGGGTTGTTGTTGTGGAGGTTGGATTGATGTCAGAATGGGAAAAGGTGTAGCCTTGGTCGGGCATTGACTGTAAGTCATACCTGCAGAGATGGATCCTTGTGGGCATGAGGTGTTGATCCCAATACTAGTATGAGTTGACTGCAGTAGTGGCATAGTTTTAGAATAGTTGGTGTTTGGTGTAATGGAAGGCATAGCTTGAGAGCTTGATTGCCCCAACCATGTGACTGAAGGTGGGAGCATACTAGTAACCACAAGTGCACTGAGTTGCGATCCTATCATGCTTTGAGTGGAAAATGTGTTGGCCTCATTCGTGACATTGGTTTGACTGGGTATCATCTATGTCAATGTGGGTAATACCAATGGTGGGAATATTTGAGAGACAAAAGGTAGTATCTAAGGAGGTTGAGTAGTGTTTTGACCTGTGAGAGGGTTTTCAGGCCATATGGTTGATACACTAAATTCAGCAGGGAGTTTGACTCCCTTCTTTATTAGCATGGCTAAGAAGTGTTCGGGATACCTCTCTACAACAACATCAACTACTTGTGTGGAATAAGCATCTTGATCTATAACCTCTAGTTCCTCTTCTATGAAATTTTGGAAAAGAGCTACCCCACGGGGTTGTTCAATGAACAAAGTAGAACTTGTGTTTACGAAAGGGTCGTCTTCTCTCTCTATTTCCCAAGTGGGTAATCTGTTGATATATGACTCATCAGGCTGTGTTCTAGCCTTTGACCTTGTGTAAGGGCCTCCATGAGGTGTTTGAGAAGAATATCCTTTCTAAGGAAGTTTGAGTTATGTTTTGGACAAGGGTAATTCTAAGGACAGATTTTGATATATCTTGATCTCAAAGTGGTGATGATGTAGAAACATAAGATTTGTCGACCTTTGCCTTAGAAAAAGTCACTTTGATAAAGATGATGATGTTTGACGTCATGAGATCAAGGTATTTTGAGTCTAAGATTTTAAACTAACAATGTTTATTTACAATAATCATGCTTTTCAGAGAAGGGATGATCTTTAGTGTTTAGAGATTCACACAATGTTCTTCACATTTTCCTGGGATAGACACTAGTTTTGGACACCAAATGAAGAGTTCATTCAACGTTTTTAGGTCAAAATAGGAATAATGTATCTCAGGTAAATTGTGGTACAACTCCACCAATTCAGGTAAATTAAATGGTTGATTGCGGTAGTTTATCACCGATTGTAGTAATAAACAGGACGATTGTGGAAATAACCAAGTTAACTGTGGTAGACTTCTGTCAATTATAGCAAAGTGCAGGCAATTGCAGTAAATAGGAAACAGTCTCAAAAAGACAAAAGGACAAGTGTCATTGTCTGACAATTTGATATTCTGGAACAAGGCTTCTGATTTGCAAGATAGTTTATGTTGACAACCCTAGGCTTTAACATGTTTGACTCATTTTGACAGTTTGGATGTTTTGTTTAGCATTTTCATAAACTGATCAAAGAAACAAGCTCAATAGACACTATGTTTTGAAGAATTAAGACTGACAATGTGTATGTTCTACAACTTTTTCAAGTTGCAAGTTGATCACGAGGTCTTAACAATGAACAGTCAGATTAATCTAGGTCAATGGCTTCAGAATACAATGTTATAGGCCCAATGCTTGAATGTCAGTTATCTCAGACAAAAATTGTCACACTACTAGGACATGAAGGTCCAATATGATGTAGGCACCCGTGTTTTTTCCATTGCCATATATTGTTGTCATGGAGTGAAGATCTCTTTCACTACACAAATACCATGGGACACATGTGTTGGGAATCTTGGGGTGAAATTCTGCAACCCCTTGCACTATAATAAGGTATCTTTTCATAGGTAAATTGGGTTGGCCTCTAATTAACAAGGTTGTAGTAAGGGTCCATATCGTCTATCCAACCGGTTTGTACGTGTGTGACTCACTTAAGAGCCTAGTTGACCATCTAGCTCCTTAGGGATATTCACCCGATCTAGACTATCATCAACACACCTCACCCGAGCTTGGCTAGATAAGATGGAACTTTGGTTCATGCCTTGTTTATATACTAATCGGAAGGATTACCAGATTAATTTCATTCTTCGAGGAAGAAGCACATTCACCGGACAGGCCTTTCTAAAAAGTATAAAGGCTTCTAATCTAACAGATTGTGCAAGTGCACCCAAAACTCAAGACACAAGGTAAATTGATTAAGCTCCAAAAGTTTGAAATATAAACTAAGCTACACCACCATAAAAGCACAAGTGTTCAATTTTAAGCCCAAAAAGTAGGTGTTGATTGCTTGTTCAATTTTAATCCACAGAATTGAGAGATTTTTTGCCTTGTTCAATTTTAGTCCCCACGTTAATTTTAAGCCCAAATCTGAAATGTGAGATGTTTGACAAACACTGTTCTTTTTAAACCCAAATTGACAAGTGAATTCCTTTTAATTTGCTTTGTTTAAACAAGTTAGTATCAAAAGTATTTTTTCCAAAATGAGAATATGTGTAACTTTGAAACAATGAATGATACTCACCAACAACTTACCCTTCCTTTTCACAGGAACTCGTCGTCCTATAGAAAAATAAAGAAAGTATCAGACCTTCAGATAGCAAGATAAAGAATTTGGCCCTAATGAGCAATTTTGCAGGCAATTGCGGTAATGCATAGGCAATTGCAGTAAATAACAGGCGATTGTAGCCTAAAAATAGCAATTGCGACAAAACACTTTCACTTGTGGTAATGCACAATCAATTGCGGTCTGGATCGGTCAATTGTGGTACAATTCTTCTGATTGCGGTACCAGTGGATCAATTACAGCAAAATGTAGAAAAGACAGAGACCCAGAAGATGACAAAAAAGAAATGCAGAAACCTACAATCGATTGTGGTATTAAACCAGTCGAATGCGGAAAAATTTTGTCAAGTGCGGCAAAATACCAGCAATTGCGAAACAACACAAATATAAAAAAAAATACAAAATTTAAGGAATGCATCCATACAGTCGTGGCTGATGAATTTTGTTTGTTGTCTACAAGAGATATTCGGGTTGTTTGTTTCACATCGGGTTCACCAAAATTTACACCTCCTTCAATCGTGATTCATGGTTCCCAAGCTTTCCAAAGGTGAGGGTTAGTAGCAAAGGTTTTACAATGATAGAAATCAAGTACACAAGAACTACTAAAACAAATAACTTGAAATGTAACCAATAAAATGTACAAGAAAAGAAAGGAAAAGAAATGAATTCAAACCCCAAAGTGCTTAAAGCTTCTATTATCTCTCTCTACTCCTTCCGAAACACTATTTTTGATGCTCAGTATTGGTGTGGGAAGCATCTATGACTTCAGAAGTGTCAAGAATTTGATACTTGAAATGTGTGTGTGATCACAAGATGGCTTCAATTCTAGAACCAAACTGACATACTAATGGTGCATGAAAGCTTGAAATCCTAGATCCTTCAAATGGTTCTGAAGGGTTTATTATATAGTAATTGAGGATAAAATGAACAGTTGAGATCAATCCCAGAGATAGGGAGATGAACGGTTGAGATCAAAGGGAACTAGAGAAGCCATCAGTAAACTCCACCTCTTCAATTTGTAAAGAGGAGACAAAGTTTGGTTGACTGA
>MU228540.1:1637861-1676309 GCA_018584345.1 Thuja plicata
AGAATTTAATTAGTAAGTTTAAATATTTGAATTTAAACTATAGGAAATTGAATTTAATTAATTAATTTATGGTAATTAATCAATTGAAGTTAATTAATTAAATAAAATTATTTATTTAATTAATTTTTGGAATTTGATTAGAGCATTTGGGGAATGAATTTAGAAGAAAATAGATGATTAATCAATGATTAAGAAACCATTAATTAATAGATGAAAATTAGTGTTTTTAATGTAAAGTCGCAAGCCTGTCCATTTTTGAGTGTCTACAAAAACAATGCACAAGAAGAGTATGAATCATTACCTATATAGTCCATTTCATCATGGAAACAGTTTGAGCAATGGTTTCTTGATATATTTCATGATGTCAGTGGTGAAGAAGAAAATGTGTGTTATGAACAATATGAAGACCAAAGTTGCAGCATGGAAGAGAATCACATTATAGAAGGAAAACCTTACATATATCCAATGGATGCATTATTCAATTTGGTAAGATATAAAGGTGAAATTGTAGCACATTTTTTTATAAGAATGGGAAATATTTATCAGGAAATACCTCCATACATCATGCATCCATGCAAGAAATTCTAAAAAAAAAATCATGAATTAAAAATATGAGGTGACCCTAGTTTGAAGCTTTTGTTCAACATAATGAATGAAGAATAACTAGATGGGGATGTTTTACAACAATGTGACTCTAACAATATAGAATCATACCATTTGTCTAAATTACATAGTGAGGAAGATGAGTACACTAGTCATACAGAAGATAAAGAAGAATCCATTCTTGAGAACCATGATAAAACTTGTGATGACGAGGAAGAAAATTCAGATTAGGTTGAAGAAGAATTTGTACATGGTAATATTTGTATGGAAATAGGTATCAATGAACATGATGGTGAGGAAGAAAACCTTCTCAGCACAAAATAAATTTCAGCTTTGTTAGACATGGAATATCAAAAACATGTTGAGAAGAGTGGTCAAATTTTTTTCTCAATTCACCATGATAAGAAAGTTCATGGATCAGTATATATTTAGGCAGTACTAGATGAACAAGATGATAACTTCCAAGAATAAAATAGAGGAGATGAGGTAGAAAAAAATGTGATATATGAACATGAAGAAGTTTCAGATGAATGCTCTCATGGAGATGTGCCTAATTTCTGTATGTTCTTGAAACAATTATTTGAAGGAGATTTTATATGCAATCAAATCTATCAAAATCACGGTGAAATTCTCATGCCTAATGATGATTTTGAAGTTGATAAAACTCAAAATATGCATCTAAAAAGTGAAACATCTTTCGGTTCATCTTTTTAGTAGGATTTTTATCAGACTTGTGAAGATGAGATTAAATAAGCCAAGCATAATGATGAGAATGTGTTGGAGAATAATACTGAAAATTAGCCAAGTATCCCACCTGATCAAATTATTGATATAAAAGAAGTAATATTTCCTGAATATGAGCTATCTTAAAAACCTTATGTGGGGAGAAATAGTATCTAGAGAATGTAAATGGGATAGATTGTGCGCAAGGAAACATCCAAGTAGAGGAACTTAATTTAGATACTTGTATGACTGATCAAATGCATAGGGATCCTCCTTCCAAAAAACAACATAGTGCAGCTGATGACTTCTCAAAGGAAAAACATAAATCAAAAGCCAAAGACTATATTAATGAAGCAGTGAGTATTTTCCATAAGGATGATGCATCATATACAATAAGGGATCAAATGGTGGGGCTAAATAATTCTCAATTTTTTCTATTTTTAAATACTTTAGTTGATAAGGAAAAGGAGCGATATAATATCATATTCAGGAGATCCAAATTGTTACATGAACATAATAAAATTTTTGATAGAGGGAAATAGTAGTGTTCACTTTTTGGGGGCCTAGGGCCACCAAATTTAATTTTGTATTAGGTAAAGAGTAGCTACTTGGTCTGCTTCTCCAGAGATAACTAAGATCTTGTTGTGTCTAGGTATGAACACATCCCCAAAAAGAGCCACTAGTGGAACCCAAATTTATAGATCAAATGTGCATGTCTAGATAGCTCAGGGATGTAATCTTTTACCAATGTCAATAAATTCTTATTTTTTATGCTCTTGTTTTACCTTAGTTTCATTTTCAAATTCATAAATATATCCGTTACATATATTTTCACAGGTTTTTCTAACTTTACTATTTTATTATTTTATCCTTGCGTAGACCTATGTTGTGTTTTTGTAGGTTGATCCCCATGGTTATGACACATCTCCCATGGAAGTCATCAATTTCATCACCATAGTCGCAGAAGATGGTTTCTATATTCAGTGTTTTGTTAAGCGTTATACTCAAAGACTTTATCCCACATTGATTCGAGAGTTGAAATATCAAGCTTATTATATAAGTAAACTTTATCCCACATTGATCTTGGAGGCATAGAAAGGATTCAAGTTTCTCTAAGATAAGTAGACTACCTACTAGAAAAGGAAACTAAAATGCCTTCTGAGGATACCAGTGTGCCTGCGCTTGAGCATCCTTTAATTACTGAAATACCTTTTGAGGAGCCAAATTAACTTGAAAATTCATCTAATCTAGTAGCACTTGCATCACTAGCTAAGTCCAATCAGCCTACCCTTCCTCCTTTCCCACAAATATTGTAGCATAGCAATCTGAAAAACCACTGATGAAGAAAATTTTAATATCCTTGACTAGTTAAAGAATGTCAATGCCCAAATTCCGCTTTCTAGGAAATCAAAGATGTTCCCACATATGGAAAATCCATCAAGGAAGCTTTCTTTAAAAATCCTAGCCGCAAAAAGAAGGATCCTTAGACTGTCCATGTCCTAGGAAAACTAGCAGACATCATGTTAGGGAAGCTTACCATCCCAAAATATTCTGACCCTGGCAGCCCTCTTGTCGAGGTCATTATTAATGGGACTGCTATAAAAAATGCCTTGATTGATCTTGGAGCCGACATTAATGTCATGACCAAGGACATTATGCAATTCCTTGATATCACCAACCTCCACAATACACCTACTATCTTGCATCTTGCAGACAGTTCTACTATAAAGCCTGATGGAGTGGTGGAGGACATTGTGGTTAACCTTGAGTCTTGGTCCTACCCTACAGATCTCATGATCCTCTCGCCAAAAGCTACCCTAGGAGGCTATCTAATTATTCTAGGACATCCTTGGCTGGCTACCATTGATGCCTATATTGGTTGTCGATCATGAGACATGACCATTTCTAATGGCCATCACACCAAACTTTGGCCTTGCATCCTCTTGCTCAACCTCAGATGGAATTAGCCTCTCCCATATGGCCAAATGTAGGAGAGGAAGCTGAGGTTATTAATTCAATCTCCCAATTAATTATGTTAACAAGGGATCCCTTCCTACAGCTTCAGGAGGAAGATAAAGTAATCACCAACATAATGCATAACCAGTATGGATCAAAATTAGACGCTTTGGATATTCCTTCCAAAACTACTCCTTGCAGCCGTTGTACTCTGATTACCAAATATCTTCCCCTATATCCAACCAACTCTATTGCCAAATGTTTCCCTATGAGAACCAATTATCGTCATTGACCGATGCATCTATGGTTGATCTGACTAAGAAACTGGAAGTTTCCCCTGAACGTTGCTTGAACATTAATAACAAAGATACTCCTCAACAGCAAACATCATTGACCAAATTACTAAAGAACCATACTACAACTTTTCCCTGGGATTATGCTGATATGAAAGGTCTAAACCCAAATTTATGCACTCATATGATTTTCCTAAAAGAGGATAAAACAACAGTAAGGTAATTAAAAAGACGTGTCAACCTTGCTCTCTGTGAGATAGTCAAAGCTAAACTCCAAAAACTCCTTAAATCCAGCTTCATATATCCTATATCAGACAGCTAGTGGGTTTCCACACTAGTCATAGTTTCTAAGAAAGGTGGAAAGTGGAGAGTGTGTGTGGATTACAGAGAGCTTAACAATGTCACTAAAAAGGACCATTTCCCTCTTCCGTTCATTGACCACGTTCTGGACTCTCTTGTAGGAAAGAAATATTTTTCTTTCATGGATGGGTATAGTAGATACAATCAAATCTAGATTCTTATTGAGGATTGGGAAAATACCACATTAACCTACCCATGGGGGAATTTTTCTTATTCAGTTTTACCATTTGGCCTCTGCAACGCTCCTGCTACTTTTCAGCGGGCGGTTATCAACATTTTTGTTGACATTTCCCATGACTGTATGGAGATCTACATGGACAACTTTACAACTTATGGTGAAACTTATGAGGAAGAATTGGCAAATCTGGAAAAATTCCTCACCAGGTGCAAAGAACACAACCTATCTTTGAACAGCGAGAAGTGTTTTATGATGATGCAGGAAGGAGTAGTGCTTGGTCACTACATATCTTCTCTTCGAATTCAGGTAGACCTAGCCAAAATTGAAGTCACTGTGAATCTTCCTACCCCAGCAAAACAAAAATATGTTAGAAGCTTTCTTAGTCATGTTGGGTATTACAGAAGATTCATAAAGGACTTCAGCAAGATGGCGAGCTCTATGTATTCACCGCTCACTAAAGATGTTGACTTTTTCTGGACATCAGACTATGATGAAGCTTTCCTACAACTAAAGTATGTCATCACTAAGGCACCTATTTTGTGAAGTCCTAATTGGACACTCTCATTCCACATACATATAGATGCCTCTGATCATGCTGTTGGAGTAGTTCTTGGAAAGAAGGAAGGTACTCTAGAACATGTTATTTATTTTATTAGAAAAAATCTACAAGGAGGTGAGTTGAACTACACACTTACCAAAAAGGAACTATTGGTTTTCATCTATACTCTGTACAAATTCCGCCACTATGTCACTGGTTATCAAATCTTTGTGCATACGGACCATGCATCCATTAAGTACTTAGCTAACAAACCTCCCATAATAGGGAGGTTAGCTAGATGGTTTTTGCTACTACAGGAATTTGATATTACCATCATAGATAAGCCAGGCAGATCAAACATGGTGGCCGATTTTCTCTCACGCCTGCAGAATGTTGATGAACCTATGGAAATTGATGATAGTTTCCCTGACAACCACCAGTTCTCCATTGCAGAAAAAGAACCATAGTATGCTGATATTGCTAACTATCTGGTTTCCCAAAAGGTACCTCTACACTTCTCTCCAAAGGAAAAGTAGTTACTTTAGTAGAGAAAAATTTCAACTTTTCATGGATATTTGATTGTTTGTTTTATACTCGCCCTGACCAAGTATTGAGAATATGTATTTGAGAGGATGAAACTTATTACATCATTCGAGCTTGTCATGATGAGCCCTATGGAGGGAATTTTTCTACCAAAATGACCACCATGGAGGTACTTAACATTGGTTACTACTTTCCATCCCTCTATAAGGATTCAACCAATTACACCAGGAAGTGTGATTCATGCTAGAGGATGGGGTGGCCTACTAAATATGATGAAATGCCACTCTTCCCTCTGGATGTAGCGACTCCATTTGATAAGTGGGGAATCAATTTTTTTAGCCCCATCATTCCTGCATCTGATGATAATTCCTAAGTACTTGTATGTACTAATTATGTAACCAAGTGGGTGGAGGTTAGAGCCATGAAGCATGCCAGGGATAACAGAGTTGCATAGTTTTTGTATTAGGAGATATTCACATGCTATGGTGTACCCCATGAGTTAGTCACTGATCAAGGAGATCAGTTTACCTCTATGTTGATTACTACTCTGATGAATGAGTATAATACTTGCCACCAAAAATGAAGCCCCTATCACCCACGGGCGAATGATCAAGCAAAAATCACCAATAGGGAGATAGAAGGTATCCTCATGAAGATAGTTCAGTTGCACAAGAAAGATTAGAGTAGTCACCTCCAAGAAGTAGTATGGGCCTACCAAACTATGTAGAAAACCACTACAAGGCTTACCCCTTTTGATTTGGTATATGGAAAAACAACTGTGATGTCGATTGAGTTCAAACATAAGACTTTACAAATGACATTGCAGCTAAACATTGATCTTTCTGAGGCACAACACGATAGGATCCTACAGCTTAAGCACCTAGATGAGATATGGAAATTCACCCTATAGCACATAGAATTGGTTTAGACACATTAGAAAAAGTGGCATGATTCTCATATCCTTTCCAGACATTTTTATCCTGGCGACTGGGCTCTTTTGTATGACTCAAGATTCCAAGAAAACCAAAGTAAGCTTACAACATGTTGTCTTGGCCCTTATATGATTATTCATGTTTATACTAATGGAGCAGTTCAGTTATCCACCATCGACCCTATATGTTTCATGTTACTGGTGAATGGTCATAGGCTTTGACTGTACCATAAACCACAGAAAAAGGTTGATTTCTTGTGGCAGTTTCAGATTTATCCTGCCATAGAAGAACCTCCTACAGCCACAGAACCTCCTATAGATGAAAAACCTCCTCCTACTGCTAAAGAATTTCCTTCAGCTGAAGGATGTCCTGGAGTTGAAGAACCTCCTCACATGCACTTTGATATGTTCTATGTGGTTTAACTTAATGGTAAGTCACTCGGCTATGGTTCTACCCTCCTCTAGATATGGGCATGGGAGCACATAGATGTTTTTCATCCTGTTTGTACACATTATTTTCCAGTTGATAGGTCGTATGTGTATATGTATGATGGAGCCATTGTTCAAACCCACATGATTCATTTGGTGTATTAGCGACAGCAGCTAGATATGATTCCCTATTTCATATGGAGGCCATATAGAGATTGCCCTGTCTGGGATAGAGAGGACATCCATCTTCCCTTTTGCCAGTAGTGGAGATATCTCATTGGTCATGTGACTGACCATGTTCACATGATTGACTTTCACAACATGGATAGTGTGTTGCGTTAGTTTGTTGAGTGGCAAGAAGTGTTCTATTCTTATGCTTACTTTTGTTGTAGGTCAAGGGACTTTGTCATCTGCGGTGGTGTCGTATCACTTGATGTTTCCCATACTGAGTTTACAGGGTTACTTCTTGTTGCGTGGACATGGTGATCAGCCACTGTTGATGCAATTTTTTTTTTTACTTCACATTTCTTTTTTAGTTTCTTTACTACTCTTATAATATATCTTATCTATGAGATATTTTCTTTTATCTGATGTGGTACTAATATTTGAATCTGATCTCTTTGCAGGCACTACTCCCCAATTTGATTTTTGATTGGGTGTAGGCATGGCCAGTTGCACTCATAGATGTCTCTCATCCTATTGTTGGGAATTTCATGAGGAGGCGCTATTATGTATAATGAGGGAGAGGAGGTTGGGATGGAGGGAGGAATGGTGGTCATGATAGAGGGAGGATAGGAGGCCGAGATGGTGGACGAGACGGTGGGAGAGATGGTGGTAGGGGAGGGGAGATGAAAGGGGAGATAATCGTGGTCTAGGGGGTGTGAGTGGTTGAGTGAGGACCAGAGGTGGGGGGAGTGGTAGTCATTCTAGTACTCTGAGGATTGGCTTGAGTACTATTTTAGAGGATGAGGAGGCGATGGAGGAGGAGGCACCTCAGTTGGTGCGAAGAGTACACTGACAGACTGGTGTTGTTTTGGCTCCGAGGAGGACATGGTGGTGATTGAGGATGTAGATGTTGAGATTGGATACATAGATGTGGAAGCTTTAGATGAGTAGAGTGTAGGGACGAGTTCCTCGACTAGCAGTAGCAGTTCTGGCAATATCTTGGGCGGGAGTTCTGAGAGTGATGATGATTCCTGGGTTGTTAGGGAGAGAGGAGGTGAGGTTTTGGGGGATAGTACTGAGGAGGGGGATATGGATATGGCCATGGGGGTATGGAGGTGGATTTCTCAGAGTTGGAGTGACTCACTCAGTAGATACTGGATCTACAGGCCAGACTTGCTTCTGCTGATGCCCGTGCTACTGCATTAGAGGCCAGGGTGACAGCGGCCGATACCAGAGAGCGACAGGCTCTAGCTGAGGTGCATTCATTCATTGAAAGTGTTCAGGATGCCTCTTACTGAGATGTTCTAGACCAAGAATATAGATCTAGGCATGATGTGTACAGAGAGATCAAGTACTAGAGGCACCACCATGAGGGTACAGTTCCTGCAGAGTAGAGAGTGCCTAGTTACACAGCATCTTAAACATCTAGCAGGGCACAGAGATTACAGAGCAGTGGTGTTAGAGCTCTTAGTTCATCATAGAGACTAGCTTCTGATATGCCACCCCCTCATCCACCTCCTAGCGAGGGTGGGGGTAGCACATGTTGATCTTGATGCTTCACCCATTATGTATCATGTACCATTTTTGTAGTGATGTTCATTTGATATACTCTGAGTAGTATCCATTTTTGTATCTCGACACACTGATATTTATTGATATATATGTTGATTACCTTCCTTTGTTCAGACTTGTGACTGTTCATTCTACTCAAACATTTTGATTATATGAGATGCAGCTAGTGATTTGATATGATGTGCATTGGTTTACTTGCTATATGTATGATTTTATATGATGTGGTTTTAGATGATGAGATGTACATGCAGTATGATTCTTATGATGCCAACTTGTAGATGGATGATTTACTTTTCCTATGATATTGACATGTTCATGCAAGATGGTGGAAATTAAATGCATGTTTATATGAGATTCTTATGGATGCATGTAATTTATGATTTACCATGTATGCAACTACTATGTTTTTTTTTCATTTTCTAATGCACTTAAATGGAATGAATGCAATCTATTATGCACAAAATATTTGAGTAATGCATCTATTAATTAGAAAGAAGTTTGTTTGGATAGATGTTCTCGTGGGACTTGCTCGAAGAAGATGTAATGGAACTTGGTACGTAATGTTTCCATCTATTCTCTGTATGGTATTAGCTTCTCATCTTTGGTCATATAATCATTGTTAACTTGACTAATGACTAGCTATGAATCTCCAAAGACCTTAAGGTTCTTGATACTGTATTGAACTGTTATCTTTAGACCGATGACCAATGATTTATATTCTGCTATGTTGTTTGTGCATGGGAAGTTGAGTCTGAAAGAATTTGGAATTTTATCATGATCTAGAGTAATAAGCACTATCCCTACCCCCACACCATCATTCGTGCATGACCCATCAAAGTATAGTTGCCATACCTCAATTGCTGGTTGTAGTGTCATAATAGATTCCTCAGGAAAGTCAAAAATAATGGGTTGATGGTCCTGAATGGGTGCTTCTACTAGTTGATCCATGATCACTTTCCCTTTGATGGACTTTCTATCTACATGCTCAATGTCAAACTCACTTAAGATCATTACCCACTTCGCAAGTCCTCCAGTGAGTGCTGCTTTTCTTAGGAGGTACTTTAAAGGATCAATATGTGTGATTAATTTATTTGGTGACTCAACATATAATGTCTAAGCTTCTGGGAAGTGAAGACAACTGCAAGGCATGATTTTTCACTTGGCGTATAGTTGAGCTCATATCCTACCAATGTTCTTCTTAGATAATAGATGGCCCTTTCTTTACCTATGTCATCATGTTGTGCCAAGAGTACACCTAATGCTAATTCCATTGTTGAGATATATAGAAGTAATGGTCTACCTTGGACTAGTGGCACCAATATAGGAGACTTGAGGAGGTATTCCTTGAATATTTTGAATGCTTGTTCACATTTCTCTATCCATAGTAATTTGGTGTCTTTGTGGAATAGATGTTGGAATGGGTGGCACTTATCTGCTAGCTGAGCTATGAATTGCCTGATTGATTGGAGCCTTACTTTTAACCCTCTTAGTTTCCTTAATTTTGATGATGGAGGCATGTAAAATATTGATTTGACTTTCTCTGGGTCTACTTTGATGCCTCTATGTGACACTATGAACCCCAGTAGCTTTCCTGCTGTGACACCGAATTCACATTTCTTTGGGTTTAAACGGACTTTATATTCCTCCATTTTGTCAAAGACTGGTCCCAATACTTGTAAATGATCCTTGCAAAGAATTGACTTGGCTAATATGTCATCCACATAGTCTTCCATTGTTTTGTGGATGAGATCATGAAATATACTTGTCTTAGCCCTTTTAATATGTTGCACCAGCATTTTTGAGACCAAACAGCATGACCTTCCAATAGTAAGTGCCCCTAGGACATGTGAAATTTGTTTTATGTTATTCCTTTGGTGTGATCCTTATCTGATTATACCCTAAAAATCCATCCATGAGTGATAGCATTTGATGTCCAGCGGTTATATCTACTATCATATCAATGTTGGGTAAAGGAAATTCATCCTTGGGACAAGCTATGTTGAGATTCCTGAAGTCTGAGAAATTCTGTATCTGACCACTGTGCTTTGTGATTGGTACTAAGTTAGATATCTAGTCTGCATATGGTATTGGTCTTATGAACTTGGCATCTAAGATCTTTTTTAACTTTGCCTTGACTAGCAATGCAACATGGGGATGCATCTTTCTTAGCTTCTGCTTGACTGGTTTTGCACTGGGTAGCAATGGGAGATGGTGTAGTACTATCTCTAGATCTAACCTTGGCATATCCGAGTAGGACCATGTGAAATTGATCATCCTTTCTTTAAAGAAGGTGATAAATTGTTCTCTCTCCTCAGGGGTGAGTGATTTTGCCAAGTATATGTTCTTTGGGTTCTTGTCATCTCCCAGATTGAATTCCTCTATTTCTTCTGCTATTAATTCCAATTTCTCCTCTGTCAAGGGGAGGAGTTCCTTCTTTCCATCTTCTAGCACCTTAGTGAGGTTTTAGCTAGAAGATACGTCTTGTTTTATCTTTTTATCATTTTTTTGTTCTTTTTTCTTTTGTTTACTGGAAAGAGGAGTTGCCTCCCCGACTTATGCCGCTTTGTCAAGGTCAATGGAGAAGCCTACCTTTTGGTCTCCTAATGGAATGCCTTCCCTAAGTCCCATGAAATCAACAATAGCCTCATCGTTCTTGAAGACATCTAAATTAGGCGATCCTTGTTGATCCCACTCTATTAGCTTGAGGTGTACAAGACAAATATTTTCATGGTTGTTTGACTCTAGTTGGTTAAAAGGGACTATAGATATGGTTCCAACAAAACTAGACTGTGATGTGGATGCACCACTTGAGGAATGATAAATGAAATGCTTATCTATGCAGGGTTGTTCAACAATGGATAGTTGGTCAAATAAGTCTTCTAGGTTTACGATAGTGTCTGACCAAGGGGAATAATCTGGGATCGACAGTTCAAAGTCGTGAAGGGATATCCACTCATACTCATGGGAGTCAGTCTTGATAGAACACTCATCAAATGTCTCACTTCCTTTGTTATCATCAATTTCTATGTGGAGGTCTATTCAGGTTTGTGTGGTTCTCTCTTCGGCGGGAAACAACTATGCTAGTATGTTACTTATCAAGACATGTTCTGTGTTGTGCCCCTAGTGTATCTCTTCTATTTGTTCTTGATCAACTTGGATGTCTTGGATTATAGGACCAGTTCTTTATTTCCCATAGCCCAACCCTCTCTTGTTTCTTTGGGTTGGCGGGAGTGACAATTCCATTATGCCTTGTTCTCTTGCCCCCAGGCCGGTTGTACCATCATACCCAAATATTTGTAACATTGTATAACCATTACCATAGTTTGATAGGGGTAGGGTCTATTGGATTGTCTCTTGTGGGTCTTGGTATAACCATGTACTGATATCTTGTTCAAATAGATTTTCTTCTCCTATGTCTCCCCATCTGACAAAGGTTATGGGCAGACATCTGAATAGAATAGGCTATGCAATTTCTATTATAATAATAGGTTGTGGAATGCCATAATTTCTCGCAGTCCAAGTCATGTGTGTGATGGTGAAAGCCTCTTCATATCTATACTTGCCATAGCCTTTGTCGATGATGGATATTTTACCCGCTTTCCATGTAACATCCTTAGGATTTGAATCTAAAGAGGAGGGGATACTTGCATCTTGGTTAATGGCTATCTTTCCTTATGTCCATGTGAAATCCTTAGGATTTGAATCTAAAGAGGATGGGATGTTGGCATCTTGGTTTGAGAGTACCTGGTCATCAGTGCTGATTTGGATTGCATTACAATAATGGAAAGGATTGGGATCTCCCTCTATGATGATTTCTTCTCCTTGGTGTGGGAACTTGATGTATTGATGGTACGTTGAAGGTACAACTTGCATTTCATGTATCCAGGGTCTCCCTAGTAGCATGTTGTATCCCAACTCAAGATCTAGGATTTGGAAGGGAGTGTTTTTGACCACTGGACCGATATAGACAAGTAGAATGATAATACCTTTAGAGGACCTTTCCTCTTCACCATAAGCTCTAATATTTATCTTCCTTGTGACATCAATGCTTGATTCTGAATAGCCTATTTTCTTGATTAACTTTAGAGTACTAATGTTTAACTGAGCTCCACCATCAACAAGGATGCTACAGATAGCACTTTTGTAGACTTGGACCAATAAGTGCAAAGAATCATTATGCAGGGGTTTATGCAGTGGTACATCACGGTCTATGAATGTGGCATGTTAGTTAGCAGCTATATGGCTAACCATCATTTGGAAGCTCTCAGGTGTTATGTCCCTTGGGACAGCTACATTCTAAAGGGATTGGTCAAGTGCGAATTTATGCGATGGAGATATGAGCAATAGGTCAAACATGGAGATCTGGTTAGGTGTGCGCTTTAGTTAAACCACTATGCTTGGATGTAGATCTAAGTTTGCTTTAGGATTGGCACATACAGTAGATGAGGATGGTAATCCTTGCGAGATGACTTCAGTGTGATGCATTGTTGCAACATATTTGTTACCTTGGTCTTTGATAGTGATTGTAGCCACATGGCTATTTGAAATATTCAAGCAATTGATAACATTATCACTATTGGCATATGAATAGTTGACTTGTTTTGTTTGTCCACCAGACCCAGAGGATTTTCCCTTGTTGTGATCATGAAAGGTATCATTGAAGATAGTGTGATCATTTGTGCCTTTGGTTTGGGTGTTTGTCACATCAATGACCCCTATGTCAATCATATCTTGGATAGAATGTTTCAAACAAAAATAGTTAGACATTTTGTGCCCTTTCACCCGATGAAACTCATAGAAGTCTTTGTCATTATACCATCTCGGTTTGTTTGCATCTTGTTCAAATTCCCTGATTTCAGTGAGAGTGATAGTGTTTGATTGTATCAACTTGCGTAAATCTGATTCTATCGGCTCTCCTTATGGTGTGAAATCTCGTTGCTGGAATTGAAACCGTGGTCTGCGTTGATTCTGTTATTGACTGTTTGACACAGCGGCCACTTGTATATGGGGAGGTTGGTTTTGCGTGTATTCTTGTTGAATGGGCCTTGTGGGTTGTTGGTTGGCCATAGGTGTGCCTTGCAGTGACACGTTAGCTTGTGCGTAGTTGACTGTCTTCACATCAATGACATCATCACTAGTGACATTTTTGTTTTTGGTCCACCACTTAGCTTTGTCCGTTGCATTTTTGTTTGTATTCATTTGTGTTGGATCTGCAAGGATTCCTCGTTTGACTAATTTATGTTCACAACAAACTCCTCGTTCGATGAGTTGTGTGAAGTTCAAAGATAACTATAATTTTGTTGTGAATGACATGTCTACAATTAGATTGTCAACAAACATGACTATTAGGTCTTGTTCGAGCACATCATATGTTATGTAGTTTTCCATATTCCTCCATCTCTGTAGGAACTTCACAAAATACTCTCCATCCTTCTATTTGATATCGCAAAGGTCCTTGATGCTGACCTTGCACTCGATGTTATGATGGAAGTGAGCTATGAAATTTTTAGCTAGTTGACCCCAAGACTAAATTCCATGAGGTAAATGTAAGAACCATTCCATTTCTAGTCTTGCCAAGCTTTGTGGGAACAGTCACATTAAATATGTTTCATCATGGGTGACTTCGATGCAACTACAAAAAAACTCTCAGATATTTCCAATAGCGTTGGTATTGCCCCTATATTTGTCAAATTTTAGTACCAAGAAGTGATTTGGAAATGGAGACATGTGGAGAGATTAGTCAAAGGGGTATGGGTATAAATCCTCTGTAGTGTAGGATTTAGTTTGCCCCTAATTTTTCCTATCCATCATTTGGGTTTGAAGGGTTTGCATTTGTTGCCTTAACATGTCTGTTTGATATTGAGGTTGGTGTGTGAGGATGTTCCTCTGTGTTGTAGTGGGTATGAGGCTGCACCTCTGTGTCCCTTGAGTAGGAACATAGGATTTCATCCTAAGGAATTGATATTGATTTCCCACTGAGTGATTTGGAAATGGGGGCACATTAGTATCCCATGGTGGGTTTTGATGCAATTGTTGTTGTGATTGAAATTGGGGTTGATATTGTTGTTGTTGAGGTTCAGGTTGAAGCTGGGGTTGTTGTTGCTAAGGTTGAAATTGATGCAACTAAAGCTGGGGTTGCTGTTGTGGGGGTTGGTTTTGAGGCAACTAAAGCTGGGGTTGTTCTTGTTGGGGTTGGTTTTGAGGAAACCGAAGCTGGGGTTGCTATTGCTAGGGTTGGATTTGAGGCAACTGAAGCTAGGTTTGTTGTTGTGGAGGTTTTTTTTGAGGTAACTAAAGGTGGGGTTGTTGTTGTGGAGGTTGGCTTGATGTCATAATGGGAAAAGGTGTAGCCTTGGGCGGGCATTGACTATAAGTCATACCTGCAGAGATGGATCTCCGTGGGCATGAGGTGTTGATCCCAACACTAGTATGAGTTGACTGCAATACTGGCATAGTTTTAGAATAGTTGGTGTTTGGTGTAATGGAAGGCATAGCTTGAGAGCTTGATTTCCCTGGCCATGTGACCGAAGGTGGGAGCATACTAGTAACCACAAGTGCACTCAGTTGCGAGCCTGTCATGCTTTGAGTGGAAGATGTGTTGGCCTGGTTCATGACATTGGTTTGATTGGGTATCGTCTATGTCAATTTGGGTAATACCAATGGTGGGAAGATTTGAGAGACAAAAGGTAGTATCTAAGGAGGCTGAGTAGTGTTTTGACCTGCGAGAGGGTTTTCAGGCCATATGGTTGATACACTAAATTCAGCGGGGAGTTTGACTCCCTTCTTTATTAGCATGGCTAAGAAGTGTTCGGGATTCCTCTCTACAATAGCATCAACTACTTGTGTGGAATAAGTGCCTTTCTCTGTATCCTCTAGTTCCTCTTCTATGACATTTTGGAAAAGAGCTACCCCACGGGGTTGTTCAATGAACAAAGTAGAGTTGGTGTTTACGAAAGGGTCATCTTCTCTCTCTATTTCCCAAGTGGGTAATCTGTTGATATATGACTCATCAGGCTGTGTTCTAGCCTTTGACCTTTTGTAAGGACCTCCATGAGGTGTTTGAGACATAGTGTGGTCCAGATTTTGTAACTAAAACAAGTGATATAAAGAAAACAAAGAAGAATATCCTTTGTAAGGAAGTCTGAGTTATGTTTTGGACAAGGGTAATTCTAAGGACAGATTTTGATATATCTTGATCTCAAAGTGGTGATGATGCAAAAACATAAGATTTGTCGACCTTTTCCTTGGAAAAAGTCACTTTGATAAAGATGATGATGTTTGATATGATGAGATCAAGGTCTTTCAAGTCTGAGCTTTCAAACTAACAATATTTTTTGACAATAATCATGCTTTTCAGAGAAGGGATGATCTTTAATGTTTAGAGATTCACACAATGTTCTTCACATTTTCCTGGGATAGACACTAGTTTTGGACACCAAATGAAGAGTTCATTCAAGGTTTTCAGGTCAAAATACGAATAATGTATCTCTGGTAAATTGTGGTACAACTCCATCGATTGAGGTAAATTAAATGGTCGATTGTGGTAGTTTATCACCGATTGTAGTAATAAACAGGACGATTGCACCAATAACCAAGTTAACTATGGTAGACTTCCTTCAATTATGGCAAAGTGCGGGCAATTGCGATAAATAGGAAACAGTCTCAAAAAGACTACAGGACAAGTGTCATTGTTTGACAATTTGATATTCTGGAACAAGGCTTTTGATTTGCAAGACATTTTATGTTGAAAAACCTAGACTTTAACACGTTTGACTCATTTTGACAGTTTGGATGTTTTGTTTAGCATTTTTAGAAACTGGTCAAAGAAACAAGCACTATAGACACTGTGTTTTGAAGAATTAAGACTGACAATGTGTATGTTCGACAACTTTTTCAAGTTGCAAGTTTATCACAAGGTCTCAACAATGAATAGTCAAATTAATCTAGGTCAATGGCTTCAGAATACAATGTTATAGGCCCAATTCTTGAATGTCTTTTATCTCACACAACAAATTTCACACTACTAGGACATGAAGTTCCAATATGACATAGGCGCCCATGTTTTTTCCATTGCCATGTATTGTTGTCATGGAGTGAAGATCTCTTTCACTACACAAATACCATGGGGCACATATGTTGGGAATCTTGGGGTGAAATTATGCAACCCCTTGCACTATAATAAGGTATCTTTTCAGAGGTAGATGCGGTTGGCCTCTAATTAACAAGGTTGTAGTAAAGGTCTGTGACGTCTATCCAATCGGTTTGTAAGTGTGTGACTCACTTAAGATCCTAGTTGACCATGTTAGCTCCTTAGGGATATTCACCTGATCCAGACTATCATCAACACACCTCGCTCGAGCTTGGCTAGATAAGACAGAACTTTGGTTCATGCCTTGTTTATATATCGATTGAAAGGATTACCAGTTTAAGGTCATTCTCTGAGGAAGAAGCACATTCACTGGACAGGCCTTTCTAAACAGTATAAAGGCTTCTAATCTAACAAATTTTGCAAGTGCACCCAAAACTCAAGACACAAGGTAAATTGATTAAACTCCAAAAGTTTGAAATGTGAACTAAGCTACACCACCATACAAGCATAGGTGTTCAATTTTAAGCCCAAAAATTAGGTGTTGATTGCTTGTTCAATTTTAATCCATAGAATTGAGAGATTTTTTACCTTGTTCAATTTTAGTCCCCATGTTAATTTTAAGCCCAAATCTGAAATGTGAGATGTGAGATGTTTGACAAACACGGTTCTTTTTAAACCCAAATCGACAAGTGAATTCCTTTTAATTTTCTTTGTTTAAACAAGTTAGTATCAAAAGGATTTTTGCAAAAAAGAGAGTACGTGTAACTTTGAAACAATGAATGATACTCACCAACAACTTACCCTTCCTTTTCACGGGAACTCGTAATCCTGTAGAAAAATAAAGAAAGTATCAGACCTTTAGATAGCAAGATAAATAATTTGGCCCTGATGAGCAATTTTTCAGGCAATTGTGGTAATGCACAAGCAATTATGGTAAATAACAGGTGATTTTAGCCTAAAAATAGCAATTGCGGCAAAACACTTTCACTTGTGGTAATGCACAATCAATTGCGGTCTGGATCGGTCAATTGTGGTACAATTATTTTGATTGTGGTACCAGTGGATCAATTGTGGCAAAATGTAGAAAAGACAGAGACCTAGAAGAGGACAGAAAAGAAATGTAGAAACCTACAATCGATTGCGGTATTAAACCAGTCGATTGTGGCAAAAAAATTTCAAGTGTGGCAAAATACCAGCAATTGTGAAATAACACAAATATAAAAAAAAATACAAAATTTTAGGAATGCATCCGTATGGTCATGGCTGATCAATTCTATTTGTCATCTACAAGAGATATTTGGGTTGTTTGTTTCACGTCGGGTTCACCAAAATGTACACCTCCTTTAATCATGATTCGTGGTTCCCAATCTTTCCAAAGGCGAGGGTTAGTAGAAAAGGTTTTACAATGATAGAAATCAAGTACACAAGAACTACTAAAACAAATAACTTGAAATGTAACCAATAAAATGTACAAGCAAAGAAAGGAAAATGAATGAATACAAACACCAAAGTGCTTGAAGCTTCTATTATCCCTCTCTACTCCTTCTGAAACACTATTTTTGATGCTCAGTATTGGTGTGGGCAGCATCTATGACTTGAGAAGCGTCAAGAATTTGATATTTGAAATGTGTGTGTGATCACAAGATGGCTTGAATTATAGAACCAAACTGCCATACTAATGGCGCACGAAAGCTTGAAATCTTGGATCCTTCAAATGGTTATGAAGGGTTTATTATATAGGAATTGAGGATAAAATGAACGGTTGAGATCAATCCCAGAGATAGGGAGATGAACGGTTGAGATCAATCACAGAGATAGGGAGATGAACGGTTGAGATCAAAGGGAACTGGAGAAGCCATTAGTAAACTCCACCTCTTCAATTTGTAAAGAGGAGATAGAGTTTGGTTGACTAAAGAGCTAATTGTGAGTTACCTTTTTGAACTGAAGAGGTGGTTGAATTTACCCATGTGGACTCGAGAGATGGGTGGAGTAACCCGTGTGATCTGATTGGAGTTAGCACTTTGAAGATAAATGAATATTTAATTCATTTATTTAATTAAATTTTTCAACATGTGAGATAATTAAATTTTTTTTGATTTAGAATTGCTTTATTGAATGAAATTAAATTAATTTAATTGGAAGAATTTAATTAGTAAGTTTAAATATTTGAATTTAAACTATAGGAAATTGAATTTAATTAATTAATTTATGGTAATTAATCAATTGAAGTTAATTAATTAAATAAAATTATTTATTTAATTAATTTTGGGAATTTGATTAGAGTATTTGGGGAATGAATTTAGAAGATGATTAATCAATGATTAAGAAACCATTAATTAATAGATGAAAATTAGTGGTTTTAATGTAAAGTCGCAAGCCTGTCCATTTTCGAGTGTCTACAAAAACAATGCACAAGAAGAGTATGAATCATTACCTATATAGTCTATTTCATCATGGAAACAGTTTGAGCAATGGTTTCTTGATATATTTAATGATGTTAGTGGTGAAGAAGAAAATGTGTGTTATGAACAATATGAAGACCAAAGTTGCAGCATGGAAGAGAATCACATTATAGAAGGAAAACCTTACATATATCCAATGGATGCATTATTCAATTTGGTAAGATATAAAGGTGAAATTGTAGCACATTTTTTTATAAGAATGGGAAATATTTATCAGGAAATACCTCCATACATCATGCATCCACGCAAGAAATTCTAAAAAAAAAATCATGAATTAAAAATATGAGGTGACCCTAGTTTGAAGCTTTTGTTCAACATAATGAATGAAGAATAACTAGATGGGGATGTTTTACAACAATTTGACTCTAAAAATATAGAATCATACCATTTGTCTAAATTACATAGTGAGGAAGATGAGTACACTAGTCATACAGAAGATAAAGAAGAATCCATTCTTGAGAACCATGATAAAACTTGTGATGACATGGAGGAAGAAAATTCAGATTAGGTTGAAGAAGAATTTGTACATGGTAATATTTGTATGGAAATAGGTATCAATGAACATGATGATGAGGAAGAAAACCTTCTCATTACAAAATAAATTTCAGCTTTGTTAGACATGGAATATCAAAAACATGTTGAGAAGAGTGGTCAAATTTTTTTCTCAATTCACCATGATAAGAAAGTTGATGGATCAGTATATATTTAGGGAGTACTAGACGAACAAGATGATAACTTCCAGGAATAAAATAGAGGAGATGAGGTAGAACAAAATGTGATATATGAACATGAAGAAGTTTCAAATGAATGCTCTCATGGAGATGTGCCTACTTTCTGTATGTTCTTGAAATAATTATTTGAAGGAGATTTTATATGCAATCAAATCTATCAAAATCATGATGAAATTCTCATGCCTAATGATGATTTTGAAGTTGATAAAACTCAAAATATGCATCTAAAAAGTGAAACATCTTTTGGTTCATCTTTTTAGTAGGATTTGTATCATACTTGTGAAGATGAGATTAAATCAGCCAAGCATAATGATTGGAATGTGTTGGAGAATAATACTAAAAATTATCCAAGTATCCCACCTGATCAGATTATTGATATAAAAGAAGTAATATTTCCCGAATATGAGCTATCTTAAAAACCTTTATGTGAGGAGAAATAGTATTTAGAGAATGTAAATAGGATAGATTGTGCGCAAGGAAACATCCAAGTAGAGGAACTTAATTTAGATACTTTTATGACTGATCAAATGCATAGGGATTCTCCATCCAGCAAAGAACACAGTGCACCTGATGACTTCTCAAAGGAAAAACATAAATCAAAAGCCAAAGACTGTATTAATGAAGCAGTGAGTATTTTCCATAAGGATGATGCATTAGATACAATAAGGGATCAAATGGTGGGGCTAAATAATTCTCAATTTTTTCTATTTTCAAATACTTTAGTTGATAAGGAAAAGGAGCAATATAATATCATATTCAGGAGATCCAAATTGTTACATGAACAGAATAAATTTTTTGATAGAGGGCAATAGTAGTGTTCACTTTTTGGGGTCTAGGGCCACCAAATTTAATTTTGTATCAGGTAAAGAGTAGATACTTGGTCTGCTTCTTTAAAGATAACTAAGATCTTGTTGTGTCTAGGTATGAACACATCCCAAAAAAGAGCCACTGGTGGAACCCAAATTTATAGATCAAATGTGCATGTCTAGATAGCTCAGGGAAGTAATCTCTTACCTATGTCAATAAATTCTTATGTTTTATGCTTTTTTTTTACCTTAGTTTCAATTTTAAATTCATAAATATATCCGTTACATATATTTTCACAGGTTTTTCTAACTTTACTATTTTATTATTTTATCCTCGCGTAGACCTATGTTGTGTTTTTGCAGGTTGATCCCCATGGTTATGCCACATCTCCCATGGAATTCATCACTTTAATCACCATGGTCGCAGAAGATGGTTTCTATATTCAGTGTTTTGTTAAGCGTTATACTCAGAAACTTTATCCCACATTGATCTGAGAGTTGAAATATCAAGCTTATTATATTGGGCCTTTTGGAGGACATGGCTCATGGTTAAACCTCAACAAAGATCAATGGATTTCATGATCCCTCAATCAGATGTTGTACAACCTTTATCCATTGAGGGAAAGTTCCTAGCTGACATGTGTCCTCTAAGATCTCAGCTGGGTGGGTTCAAAATTAAATTAAGCATCAAGAAGGTCATACTTCATCCGAGGGTCAACATCATCCTGCAAACAGAAGCTAAATGATCTTTAATCTTCAATGAATTACGTGATGATCACATGTGTCCCCCATCTGCAGGTTTTGAGCAGCGACAAGGGAAGATCTATGGTTAAATTTTGGTGAAGATCTATGGCAGGTGTGATGCCTCAAAGCCAAGATGCAGATTATTTAACCTTCAAGGGAACACACCTGACTAACACGTGTCCCAGGCCCACAAATTTTCTGAGCAATGAGATAGTGGGCCCAACAGCTTGCAACTCCTGATTGGTCAAGAAGGATGAGAAGGATACACATCATTTCTGAAGTGGGTTAAAGTGCGAGTTACTAAATCTCTTATCTTTTAGCACATGGGCAAGATCAACAATGTTGTTTTAACCAAGCACAAAGGTCATCAAGTTTTAAAGGAGACTGAACGATGATTGGCGGTTAAAGCTCATTGTAGATCGATGGTTGGTATGATGCCTCAAAGGAAAGATGCATGACCTTTATCCTTGAAGGTATTGCACCTGGATGATTCCCATCCCGGACTCACAATCTCTGATTAACGATGTTTTTTTGTTAAAGAGGGAAGGATTGATGGTTGGCGCATTTCCTTGATCAAGAACTGAACGTCCTTTATCCATTAAGGGATTGCATGATGATGACACGTGTCCATGATAAAAAAAAGGATTAGATTCTTGGATGGAAGTGTTGACTAGGATTTATTTTTGTCATTTTTATATATTTAATTATATTTTCGTGCTAGTTAAGGTTTTGTTGATTATTTGATACGTCGTCAACATTTTCCATGCAGAGTTTTGAGGATGACAAATGACATGGATCTGTTTGATAATGAAATAATGCAATCTTTAGGGATTGAGGAGGACAAGGACATAGAAACATTCCTTACAGAATATTCATGAGGGTAGATGATGCCTAAGGATGGTCGACAAAGCTGTTGAAGTATCAATGATAATATCCATTATCATACAAAGTATCCTGATGGACATATATTTGAAGCATCATGAAGACTACATGCAGAATCATTATCTCAGAAAAACCATAAAGACTTTGTTAAAGCGACTATTATTATGAATACTAATGGTCAACAACCATTTTTAAACAAGGATGTTAATTAATCCTTGATTATAACTATATTGTTCAGTTGTTGATCTTAGGGTTAGGGTTAGTTATCAAGATATACAATGATCTAAAGCTTGTATGCATTCCTTGGACTTCATATATATAGGGATACCAAGACCATGTGGAAATTCAAAATTATCATTATTAGTGATCCTAGTTTAGAACTAGATCACAAGTGCAACATGGACTCAAATGTACTATTATTTCAAAATTAATAAAGATAAGTGTTTTCTGTTTCACTTGTGGTAAGAAATGTAAATTCATTTTAGTTAGTCCCTTCCAATAATTGAAGGTAGATTCAATTTCTATTCTTTCAATGCTTGTGTAGATATTTTTTATGTCTCATATCCCTATGTTATTATCAAGGACTTTTTGAAAAGTTAGTGTTTCTAGCTTCTTGTTCAACTGGTCTCCCAACCACGGGAGTTAAATTTATTTGAAATAACAAGGATATAAATACGATTTATTTATCTACATCTATAGCATTTGAATAGTTGATGGTATTGGAACAAATACTATTTTGAAAGGTTTTACATAGGATTGAAACTGGACTGACTCTATTGCCCAAGTTGAAATAGACACTATTCTTGTCAATTATTGGATATGGTCATTTAGTTCATTGTATAAATTTTTTGAGATATTCTATCTAGCATTCATTCATCTATACACATTTATTAAACATTCTTACAATTAACAAAAGCACTCTTAGTCTTGCAGTTTATGGTGTATTGATTTCAGTTTGATTTATTTCAAGTTCCTTTTCCATACTTGAGAGAGAAGATTTGAAGTGTGTTCTATCTACTATAAAAATCCTTAATTTTGAGAGATAAGTTAAGGTATAGGTCTACCAGCCTTGGTCTTGCTGAGCTAGAATTGCAGAAGTTCCAACCTTTTTTTTGGTTGAGCTTGTTAGTTGGCCAAATCACTTGGGTTTCCCAACATTGGATCAACATGTCCATAGGAAATCCAATCTATTGATTTGAGAACCAACATGTGGAAAGAGGGTAATTATAGGAAAAGAGATGTGAGTGATAGAGTGAGTGGTGCAGAGGCACTTAGGAGGGAAAACAAAAACATGAATTCTCAAGGCATTCATGAAGGCTCGAAGACATCCAAGGAGATAAATTGGAACCTTTTGAAGCCAATAATGGCATATTGTAATGACAAAAAAATTGTAATGAACAAATATCCTCAATGTCCTAGTAAGGTCCTTAGGACACAAATGCTTTGTAAGTGGATCAATAGCACCCCAGGAGTATAAGAAGGGTCTATAGGAGTTTAATAATCATAAATGATCCAATGGCATCACAATACATTAGTTGGAATATGTTTTAGATAATCTAATACAATAAAATGGAATTTGAAAATTCAAATATTCAAATGTAAATAGCTAATTAGTGTTTTGGAGGGAATTTAATTTTAGGAGGCTTTTATCCTTGAGAAAATAATACAATAGATCAAATTTGGTTAGATGAGTTTGGTATAAGGTTTATAAGTTTGAATTTGACCATTGTACGACATAGAGAAGCTTGGGTGTACAGACTGAGACTCACAAATTCAATAAAGGATAGTATTTTCTACACTTTCTATGGTTTCTTTGCATTATTAAGACTTCCTATTGATTTTTTTGAATGTTTATAATGCAGTGATAATATTACGTCATTGTTTCAAACACTTGGGAATATTCTGAGATCCATATATGCTACTTTTATATACTTTTGGTGCTTACAGACATTTAAATTCACTATTTTAGATTGTAACAATTTGGTAGTTTGATTGATGATGGTCATTCCATAAATGGTTACTATTTTATAAACATGGAATGACCTTTCCATAACATGTACAATACAAATATAACATGATAGTATGCAAATGAAGTGTCTATTTATGGTGATCACCGCGATATTGTTTGAGAAAGTTGATGAATTGCTTGAACAGGTGTAGCAGCGAGAAATATGACTTAACAAGTTGGATATTTTATGTTTTAATCCACTAAGGGATGTCTCATTAAACATGAATACATCAATGTTTGGGTGGAATAGTGCTTGAAAGCCATACATTGAAGAAGCCCTAGTTTTAAGGGTTTTGGAGAGTCAAATTGGGGGTTTTGTATTTGGAGAGACCATATGGTCTAATTATGTAGGAAATATTCTATTTGGGATCATTTTATAATAATTTTGAGAGTCTTGATGTCAAGGGTTAAATCTATCATATAGTTTCTTTGTAAAGTGAAGCACTTTTAGGCCTACAACCAAGGTACTGTGTGGAGTTTGAGTAGATTGGTCCAAAGAAACCTAATAAGATCTTTTAGTATGTTTAAGAGTGGGATAATAGGTGTTATAATAAATTATTATTTTTAAAAGTGTTTTGGAAAAGTTTGGAGAAAATAATTCTTTTAGGTCATTGTAGGGCTAGTAGAGGCTCTAGGCCTATTAGGACAATTTGAAGAGTTGGGAGCATTGGGTGTTGGTAAAAAATTCATGACCACTTGAATACATTTAAAATAAACCTAAGTAGACTAAGAACAACAACCTTGGTCATTAGGAAGGTGTTTGATCTTTGGGAAGTAATTTTTTGGCTTTGGTGCTAGTGGGACAAGTGTATAAACCTCTCCAATTCAATCCATTTACCATTAAATTCCTAGTTCACCCAAGCCCTCTGCATGAGGTGGTATCAAAGATCATTAGTATATATTTGAGGGAGTGATAGAATAAGTTGGAATTAATGGCACCCAAGAACCAAATAGAAAGATAAATAGAGGAATTAAAGGTAGCACTTGAGGAAAAGGAAAGAGAGAAAAGGGAATTAGAAGCAACAAGGGAGAGGGAAGAAATAATTATGAGAAGGGAAAGACTTTAGTTCTTGGAGAGGATATAATAATTAGAAAAGGAGAGTACAAAGCCTAGGAGAGAATATTTTCATGAAGAAAACAATGAGGGAGATGAAGAGTACAATCTAGGATAAGCAAATAGGGGTCATAGAGAAGAAGATGATCCTGAGGAGAGAAGATTTGTGAGATTGATTAAAGTAGTACAAGGCACTCATGGAATAAGAAATGTATATTTTTCCATCTACCAAGGTAAGATGGATACTGAAGAAGTGCTTGGATAGGTAGAAGTGATGTAGGGGGTTTAAAGTTCTAGTGTTTCCTTCAACCCAAGTTGTTATCACTTCCCCAAATCATCCAATGGTCTAAAATTCTATATGATATTCACCAAGATTGGAATCCTATAAAATCCTAATAAACTTTCCTCCTAGGTATAGTTGAGTTGGTGAAGTAACAAAACTCACACAATTTCAACTTGTCCAACTAGTTCATCAATCATCTTGATTCTTCACTAGATCTTCCTCTAGAACCCTAAACCCTTTCTTAGGATCTTCCCACACACCTCTTATGATATAGCCTATGTTCATAGGACCTTAAAAATCCATTTTAGGTGTTAAAAACCCTTATGGTCACTCTATTCACCTCTATATTGTCACAAATCCAAGATAGGTCTATTTCTAGTAGGTCCATTTTCACTATTTTTAAGCCAATGCTCCAAATTCTCCCAAAAAACCTTATAGGAGACCTTATGAATCCGAAATATATCAAATATAACTTCAATAATCCAAATTTATAGTCCCTGAAGACACCCGCAACCCTAATTACTTCCAGGCCCTAGTTTTCAGCCTATCTTTTAGGCCTATAGACTAGTCAATGCAAATTGTCTTCAATTTGTTCTTCAAACTTCACTCCACCTCTTGTAACCTTTTTATCCTTCAAGGAGACACATTAGGGCTTCTACAAATTCCACTAAGTTTTCCATCCAAGATCATGGGTGTATTGATTCAATCCCATCTTCGCCCTGTCCTGGCTTACCTACTCCAAGAAGTCATCCTAGGGCATCACTCCAAGTCTAGGAATTCAAATGAAAGAAAAAAAAGGAAAGAAAAATCACTATGTAAAGACCCTAACCTATCATCCCACTTTTTTTCATCCATTTTCAACTGTGGATCCTTAGGTTAGAGCCATTTTTATTCCTGCAATTTTGCAAATTGAAATTGCAGACACAGTCACCTAAATCCTAATGTAAGTTTGTACCTACTAAACATGAAACAAAAATTGAATATGGAGAAGAAATCTAACACAATTATCTACACTCCCATGGAGTCATATTTCTCAATTCAATCTATGCACAGCCGTACAAAGATGAAGAAACACTGTAAATTGCAAGAAATCTCAAAAAACCATCCGTACAGATTGCTCGCACATGTGGTCTGTAACTAAAACTCCATTAACCTTTAAAAAATCATCAATCCATGCTCAAATACCCAAGCATGGTTGTTTACAACCATCCAAACTCCCATTTGCAACTTTTTGCAAAAAGTTGCAAAAGTTGCTCGAGCAACTTTTAAAAGTTGCTAGCAACTTTTAAAAGTTGCTAGCAACTTTTGAGCATTTATTGCTATTTGACTAATTTGGTCAACACGATGCATGTAGACCCATCCTAGGACCCTACTTAGGATAATTAGGATCCTAAAGAAGACCATAACCCTTAGTTGCCCAAAAATAGCAACTTTTGCACTTTTTAGACCATGTGACCACATTATGAACAAAAAGAGCAACTTTTGCTCTTACAAACAAGGATGATTCAACTTGGATCCAACACTCATGGATCTTATTTAAAAACACAACAAATACCCCTAAACACCATCTAACCTATCTTCAAACCAAAAAAGGAGGTGCTCTGCACCATACTCCCCTGAGACAAAAAACTCAAGTCCCTTGAGTTAGGAGGTCTTCAATGGTGACTACATGCTTCAGAATGTCTTCTTCCGTCATCCAAGTGACCTTAGATTTAGGTAGTCCCTACCAGCTCACAAGATACTCTTTGTACATACCCTTCCTAGTCTTCTTAATCACCTTGGAGTCTAGTATATTGTCCAACTGCAGGGGGTGAGGGGTAGGAAAATCTCTGACCCAATCTTCTTCCCCCAAATCTGAAAGAGTGTGTTGATCAGTATCTGAGGGTAGTCTCTCATAGGGATAGAGATCACACACATTGAAAATGGGTGAGATGCCCAAATTAGGAGGCAACTCCACCTCATAGGCATTCTTACCATACTTATGTAATATTTGTAATGGTCCTATCTTCTTCATCAGTAGCTTGGTTGGCTTACCTTTAGGAAATCTATCCTTCCTAAGGTAGGCAAGTACTAGATCTCCCACCTTAAATTGCAAATCCATCCTTGTCTTATCTTCCTTGGTCTTATACTTGTCAACTTGTTGTTGTAAAGTATTTCTCACTTGGTCATGTAGCTCTTTCATCTTCTCTGCAAAGGATTCTCCTTGTGCACTCCTTTTTTTCTTGTAGATTGAGATCCCTAAACTCCAAGATTCCTCTAGGATCAGCCCCATAAACTATCTCAAATGAGATTTTACCAATACTCCTATTAATGGAGTCATTATAGGCATATTTTTCATGTCCAATAATGTGATCCCATGATTTTCCATGATGCTTAGTCAAGTATCTCAATAGGTTTCCTAAAGACCTATTAACTACCTCAGTTTTCCCATCTGACTGAGGGTGATAGGCTGAAGAGAAAGACAAATTTGTCCTTAAAATATTCCAAAGAGTCCTCTGAAAGTAACCCACAAACTTAGTATCCCTATCACTTACTATGTTTAATGGCAGTCCATGGATTCTCACTATGTCTCTGAAGAATAGGCCTGCAATATGCGAAGCATCATGTGTTTGTCTGAATGGAATAAAGTGTGTCATCTTGCTAAACCTTTCCACCACTACAAACACACTGTTATGTCCCTTTGGTGTCTTAGGTAATCCTAACACAAAGTCTATACTCAAGCACTCCCAAGGTCTCTGAGGTAAGGATAGAGGTTGATACAATCCAGTGTTGTAACTTTGTCCTTGGGCTCTCTAACACATCTTACATTGCTCCACAAACTTCCTAACATCTAACTATAACTTAGTCCAATAGTAATGCCTATTCACTTGCTCAAGTGTCTTTTCCACTCCAAAGTGGCCTCCCAAGCTTCCTTGGTGTTTGTCCTTGATTATGTTCTCCCTCATTGAGCATTGATATATACACATTAAGTGTCCCTTGAACAAAAGTACTTCCTACAACATGTAATCAGTAAACTCTACTTGGAAACCTTGTTGGAACTTCTCACACACTTCATAACCTTCCTTGAAATCTATGTCCTCCTTGTAGAGATCTTTAAGATAACTCATCCCTACACTCTGCAATTGTATCTCTTGAATAGTCAACACCCTCCTACTCAAAGCATTTGTAGCCTTGTTTGATGCAGAGTGGATAGCCTGAAGCCTCAAAAGGACTCAAAAGGACAATGTATCCTTCAATACCCCAACTCCAAGAGGAAAAAGTGCTCTACATTTATCACAAGTGTAGAAATTAATTGGATCTAGGTTATCACAACCTACTACCCATAGGGAAACCTAATTACTAGGTTCCACCAAGTCTAGAACACTGATTCCAAATGATTGGTTCTTAAGCACTTATCCCAAATTACCAACAATACCCCATAAAATGACTCCAAGGACCAAGGGTGACCTACACTCATGGATGTGGCCTATTTAGGTCCCTAAGATAAGTATTCCATGATCCTATTCAACATATGCAACCTTTCAAACATAGTTGCTTTGGAAACCCTCCTCTTGGCTTGTAGCTTTTTCTTGAAGGATTTTTTATTTTAAAAAAATATTTCCACATAACCCCCTTAACAAATTAGGGATTCAGATACCCTTTATGGCCTAAGGTGTTATACTTAAGCACCAAAACATGAAGATGAAAGGAAGACATGTTGACACACAAAAGTGTTATTGCAATTAGGCCTAATTAGGTCTGCACTTACACTAAAAGTTCTATTTCCTTGGATCCAATTCCAAAAATAAAATTTGGAACATGTGAGGGCATGTATGAGGGTCTTCTACACCGACTTTGAGGTCTTGATGAATGCCCAAACAAAAGTTATGTCGACTGTCCTAATTCACTGGTTGGTGCACACATGGACATGTACACCTAGGGAATCATGGCAAGCCCATCTACTTGCACTTTGACAAACCCAACCTTCATATTCTTAAATAACATAATTATTAAATGATTTCCACCAAGGGTCATTAAATTCCCATGGTGGAAACAACAAATATACATAATTCTTATTGAAACCCTGATTTAGGGCCTACAAACCAGGCAACGAGAATGAAAATTCAATAACTTGTAATGTATAGAGATTCAATAAATGAAACCAAGTGTAAAAGGAAGATAAGTCATAGGGCCAACCTGGTGTGTCAAAATTTTATTCAATTTCTTTTGTACCTGTCTGTACCAACTAACTGTTCACAGATTTGTAGAGAAATGGTTGATTTTTTATTGATTTTTAATGCCAAAATTATATCATCATACTAAAACCCACCTATAAGGTCTTATGTAGGCATTCCCAATGGTTAGATTTCATTTTTAAACTAACTAGCCACTTGGGAATGAGTTTTACAAGTTTTGGCAAAAGTTGTCAATGTTGCTCAAAAGTTGTTAAACAACTTTTTGAGCAATTTTGCAATATTTTGCAATTTTGCATACTAGGTGACCAAAATTGGTCCAAGCCTTTATTTTGTGATCCCTAATGGATCAAAACATGAAAAAATGAAAATAACCTATAATTAAGGTTTTGGACATTCATTGACCAATAGTTGACCAAGAGCTTATAAAATGCCAATCTTGGAACTAGGTCTTACAAAAGAAGTCCAATGTGAAACATAGGATACTAACATGATCTAAAAGTCACTAGGACCTTGAAGGAAACCATAAGTTCCAAATTAACACTTAGGTTAACTAGGGTGCTCCTGCACCATTATTTCTAACACCTTTCTTGTGTTTGATGACAAATGTATATGATTGCAAAGATTCTTCCCATTTTAGGTGCCTCTGATTTAACTTCTCTTGCCCATTCAAGAAACTAAGGGCATGGTTATCTGTGTAAACCACAAATTCCCTTGGTAGGAGATATTGTCTCCACTTTTTGAGTTTATGCACCATTGCATACAACTCAAAATCATAGGTGGAGTACTTTTTTTTTGCCTCATTCAACTTCTCTAAGAAGAATGCCACAAAATGTCCCTCTTGAATTAACATTGCTCCAATGGCTAGCTTACTAGCATCACACTCCACCACAAATAACTAATTGAAATTGGGGAACCTAAGAGTAGGTAGTTCAGCTATCCTTTTCTTCAATATTTAAAAACCTTGATTTTCTATTGTTGTCCACTTGAATTGACATTTTACTTCTCCCTTAATAGTGTTTAGGATAGGTACACATACATGACTAAAGTTTCTCACAAACTTCCTATAGTAGGAGGATAATCCATGAAAAATTCTAACATCTCCTATGGATCTAGGGGTTAACCACTCCAATATAGACTTGACTTTATCAAGATCCATCTTTATACACCCCTTAGCAACAACAAAACCAAGATACACTAATTCAGTTTTTAGGAACTCACATTTTTCCTGATTTATTATCAAATTCTCTTTGTAAAGCCTCCTTAATACCAGTTCCAAGTGTTTCATGTTCTCCTCCTTAGACCTGCTAAAGATCAAAATGTCATCAAGGTAAACAATTAAAAACTTACCTATAAAGTCTTCTAGCACTTCATTCATGAGCCCCATGAATGTGCTAGGTGCATTTGTTAGGCCAAATGGAATTAAAAGACACTCATACAACCCTTCATTTGTCTTGAAGGTTTTCTTCCACTCATCACCAGGCCTAACCTTGATTTGATGATATCCTGACTTCAAATCCACCTTGGAGAAATAAAAAGAAAATCCTAAGTTGTCTAGCAAATCCTCAATCTGGGGCATGGGAAATCTATATCTGATTATGATCTTTTTAATGGCCCTGGAGTCGGTACACATCCTCCATTTTCCATCCTTCTTAGGTGCAAGGACAGTTGGCACAGCACAAGGACTCAAACTCTTCCTTATGAGCCCTTTCTCTAACAAATATTGAATCTATTTTGCAATCTCTATATTCTAACTTGGTGTCATTTTATATGCTTCCTTGTTAGGTAGATTAGCTCCAGGTATGAGGTCTATCTGATCGATCACATCCCTCATGGGTGAAAATTCACTATGCAATCCATTATCCACTATCTCATGGTACTTTTTAAATAGTGGTTGTACTTCTTGTGGCATACTGACTTTCTCCTTAGTCTCCTCCTTTGGTTTCACTATCACTGGACAACAGACCCCTCTTTCCTTCTTCATGACCTTTAGGAACTCCTTTCTACTCAAAAGCATCACACTATTTCCCACATGCTTCTCCTCATTAGGGTCTTATAAGGGATCCATTTGAAACTTCCTCCCTTGTTTGGTAATCACATAGTTATTCTTTTCACCATCATGAATGGCCTTCACATCATATTACCAAGGACATCTTAGAAGGAGATGACATGCATCCATGGGTAATATGTCACATAAAACCTTGTCCTTATACTCTCCTATTTCAAACTCCACCATAGTTTGTTCATCCACCACTATCTGATGTCCTTTGTTTAGCCATGACACTTTTTAGGGAGAAGTATGGGGTATCGTTCTAAGTTTTAGTTTGTCCACCATCTCTGTTGACACTATGTTCTTTGTGGAACCTGAGTCCACTATCACCTTGCAGATCTTCCCATGTGACCCAAAAGTAGTTTTAAACAAGTTCTTTATTTGAGGTGGTTCTGTAGTGTAATGCCTTGCCAGGGAACCTAGGAGAACTTAACCTAAACATGAAAACAATATTAATAACAATGCGGAAGCAACACAATGAAGTACATGACATACCTAAAATACAACTCATACATGATTAAATTTGTTGAGGGTTCCTTGACGTAGAATTACTTAAACAAACTAATCTATGATTACAATAATAAAGAAATGACATAAAGGTTACACAATCTGAAACCAATAACATACATATCCATAATAAAGATTACATATACATCTGATACCATAAGGTTTACTACCTAGTCAACATCCACTGCACAAGTCACAGGGTATGTAACAATACATAATAAAACAATACAATGCATCCTCCAAAGGATGATAACCAATATAAACATATGGTACAATACATAACTCAAGTAACTGATCAGGTCTCCAGAAGACTAGGAAGATGAAACTACAATAAGGAACATCCAAGCATGATGAAGAATCCATCAGAATCTCAATGGTAATAAGAATCACTACCACCCGACCACGTGGAACCAAAGGTCCAGTCTCACCGTGCTGAGGAGATAGTAACAGGCCCATCACACGGGATATACAACAAGAATACAAACAAGGTACACATGACCTCATACTCCAATGCAAAGGAAGATCCTAGAAGCAATCTAAACCATAACAAGGTACACTAAACAACACCAAAGGTAACTGACACACAAAGGATAACCTAAGCTGTATATAGGGAAGTGTCATCACATAAGCCCAACCTTGAAGGTAATCCTAGTAGTTCCTCTTGACTCTGGCCTCCAAGTGACACTATGTGGCTCAGTGATCCTTCCGCGAAGATAAGGATCCCAACTCCGATCCTATCACGTGACAGAACTCAAGATATGGGTAGAGACTCAGACATCTTATTAGTTCATTTTAAACCCCTTTAATGTAAAATATTTTCACTTATTAAGTAACTTGCCAATGGGTTTACCTAGTAACCGCTTAGAGTCATGTACCCCCATTGCAAGCCACTTCCCCACTATACACTTAGTTAACCTGCCTAGGCTCAAGATCAACACATGAAGATATACATAATCGCAAATTGCATCCTACTCATTCAGGAGCACATAGGTTCTCATATAACCAGACAATAACTACAATAACCTCATAAGACCATAAAGCACACCATAACTGAATCAGGTTGGGTTTAGGAAATCAGAACTATGACATCATCATATAAACACAAACAACATCATAAAAGATACCATGCAGAAAGTACAATCCCAAAACCTCTGGATTTAAGTCCTAGGGTCATCTAACCCAACAGATACCTGAAAACATGATCACATAGAAGAATTATTCAATTCATAGAAACACGCACCCAAAACACATCACAGTATAATCAAATCATATGCAGATTGCATAAAAATCAAATATAATGTTAACGTAAGAATAAATAAAGTTATAATTCTTAATTACGAAAATTCATTTATTCACTAATAATTACTATCCAACAATAACTGAATATTCCATATTAATAAAACATTAACATTTCCTATAGATCTATTTATAAAAACAATTTATAAAGACATTTAAGAAATAATTACTAATTCTCAGCTATAAATTCAAAATTATAAAATACCTAGGTACAACATTAAGCATTAAATTAAATCGTTAATAACATCTATGTTCGACTTAATTAGTACTATAGGTTTTAATGATTAACTTTAGTCCATTTCTAATAATGACAAAATAAATTCCCTCCTTGGCTTATAGATTAATCAAAATATTAGTTCCCCCTTTTAGAAAAATAATCCCTTTCTAAAAGAAAATCCTCATTCACCAATTCAGCTAATTTAAAACAAATTTTAAAGATTAGCCCTAACTAATCTAACATTAACTCTAAATTAATTTAAATGTTAATAATAAATTAATTTGAATTTAATCATAAATCAATTTAAAATTAACTAAATTAATTTTAAATTTAAACAAACTAAATTACAGGTTAAACAAAATTAAATTAACTAAACTCATATTAAACAAATTTAATTAACTAAATTCATGCTAAAACAAAATTTAATTAAACTAATTTTAAATAAACTAAATTTAATTTAAACTAAGTTTTAAATAAATTAAATTTTAAATAAACTCGAATTTAAAAATTAATTTAAATAACCAAAAAAATAATAATAATAATTGGGGGGGTCCCATGGCCCCCACCCTAGCCACTTTACCCGCCGGCCTCCCCTTTGGGAGTACCGCCGGTAGCCTTACCGTGCAACGGTAGGGTATGTGCCGTAAGGTAGGCCCTGCCTCCCACGACAAGGTTCTGCTGCAGTCCCCTTGGGAAAGGGACAGGGGGGTGCGGTGACCCCCGCCACTCGCCTCCCCAAACTTTAATAATTTTTTTTTTAAATATAGTTTTTACAAATTAAATAATTCATTGCCCTTTAAAAAAAAAAGGTAAAAATTTTAATTTAATTTTTTTTTAATAAAGAAATTCCGAATTGCGGAATTAGCAAATTTCATTTTATCTCTTTCTTATTTCGTCCTTTCCCATTTTAATCTTACTGGTGTAATTTCTAACTCTGTATTTTTTAACAGAGAGGTGTTTTTTTTTTAAAACAATAATTTTTCAAGGATTATTTTCAAGGCCATTAATTTTTCAAGCAATGATTTAATCTCCTTTATAGTCCTAACTATAGGGATTCTAATTTTTCATTTTCTAGGAGTTGTATAGTGAATTTTTCAATGAATTTTTGACAGCACTTCTGTACTAGGGTAATATATATTTTCCTACAAAAATTAGAGATCTAGGTTCCTAGAAATACCCATTTCAACAATAAATTCAAACTAGAAACCCTTATACCCATTTACTCCTATTGCTTATAAAAATGAAACCCATTATGCCCGCAAGCACAAATCTGGCATGCAAGCTTGAATAAAAATATGAAATTGATCTAAGAATATATTTTCCAATTAAAATTAATAAAACCCAAAATAAAGAAGCAATGAATGACCAAAAAAGGAATTCTTAGTTTTTTAGATGCATAGAAGACAGGATCTGAAAACTAGAATTGACATGAACAAGATCCTACCTCAATAACTATTGAGGAATACGCAATGCAAAATCCAAGCAAGGAGAATTCCCAAATTATGCTCCAAAACCAAGCACACACCAAAGCTTCCAAAAATGCTCCCAAAAACCTGTTATGTTCAAATGAGAGAATAATCCCCCTAATGAGGATCAACTTCCCCTAATTAAGAAAACCCTCATGAAAACACATTCAGTTAACTCCTAAAAGGACTCTCCCCAAAATTGAAAGAAAATAACAATTGATAATTAAAAAAATTTAATTACTTACACAACTCAACTTTGACTCCTACAATCTAGTTGAAAGCTTTGAGTTTGAAAATACTTTTTCAACCAAATCTTGCACATGTAATTAATAAAATATTAATTTAAATAACTTAAATATTTAAAGTAAAATAATCCATGCAACTTAATATTTAATTATTTAATTAAGCAGAAAAGCATATTTACTCTAATTTTCAATTAAATATTAATATTCAATAATTGCAATTTAATTTTCAATTAATCAAATACCCTATATTTAATAATTAATTGCAATAATATTCAATTAAATAAATAACATGATATAACACACACATAAACAAATCAAGCACCTGAAATTGAGAACAAGCAAAAATCAAACATGCACTAGGAAAGGGATACACGAATTCCTGTCAACTACATGAATTCGGTAAGGGTATTCAAACAGATACTTATCCACTAAATAGGACAATTAGGTTTAGGATAGGATTTGGACCTGAAAACTATCTCCCCTCTCTTAGCATTGAGATTAATGTGATAGGGCATGCTCACTCCTGCTAATTCAGGGAAGACGTAGCCCGGTACTTGCAAACCTGTTATCACAAAGATGAACATACATGCATATATAATATAGAAAACAATGGTTGAGACTAGGTTATCGTGTGGATCTCGCTGAAGCAAGTAACTACGACTCTATCCCATATCATACCAAGCACATCAAACAGTAATGAAAACATACAATGATCCATGTGCATATAAATCTAAGGTCAGTATTATCAGAAAACCATAATCGAAATGAAATCCTAACATATACATAAGCATCATAAAATAACCATATATCACCTATACACAAATGATACAACATGATAATAATGGATCAATAACATACTAAAATGTAACATATAAATATCATCTAAACCATCTGATTAAATCCACACATACATCCAAAATTCCTAAAAGAGTTTGGCATCCACAAAGTAAAAAGCAACTAAAGAGGTGGGTATTACATGTAGTGCTAGGAACTTTCAACAAATTCCTTCTCAACACAAGGTTTTATCCATCCAAGACTGGCCCTACCTTGGAGATGGGAGAAGTGACACTTTGTGCGTCATCTTCTTGCACTAACTGATTACGTCTTTCTCCCATAGATGATGTGGAAGTTTTGGCAGGACACCTACCCATTGTATGGCCCACTTGATTACAGTTGTAACATTTTCCAGTGAAGACAAAATTGGTCCTTCCTTGTGACTAGAATCTACCCCTTGGAGGCTCTCTTCCTCTATATCCTCCTCTCTGAAATGAACCTCTATACCGATTGCCTCCATTGTTGTCTGTGGACTATGTTTCTTCTAGCCTATTTGGAAATTTTCCTCTTCCAAAGTTACCCCTGCCTCTGAATCCTCTATTATTACCCCTTCCTCTTTGTTGGAAATCATTGCTCCTTCTAGCCTTCTCCTCTACTCAAGGCTAACTAAAAAAATTTGTGCATACTTTCAGGAACCATCATACTGATTTCATCTTGGATTCCTTGTCTCAATCCATTAAGGTACCTTTCTACCTTTTCTACCTCTTCTTCTTTTCTTCTTTCCCTTAGGCTCAATTTGTGGAACTCCTTAGTGTAGGCACTTACTGGCAACTCTTTTTGTCTCAAGTTCTACAACTTTTG
This sequence comes from Thuja plicata, assembly GCA_018584345.1. Taxonomy (NCBI): domain Eukaryota; kingdom Viridiplantae; phylum Streptophyta; class Pinopsida; order Cupressales; family Cupressaceae; genus Thuja; species Thuja plicata. The sequence goes on from MU228540.1 coordinate 1,674,800, forward strand.
ATGCATTTGAATCTCATAATTAGTGGGCAAGAATTGTGCCCTCAACCTGATCTTCATTCTATCCCAAGAAGATATCTTCTTCTTACCAGTGGTTACCTTGGCATCCTACATCATGTTCCACCACACCAATGCAGATCCCTTGAGTTTAGCCTTGGAATAACTGACTCTTTTCTCCTCTGACACTTCTTTGTAGTCAAACTGATTATCTATGGCCTCTAGCCAATCCAATAACTCTTCACCATTCAAACTGAAACAATAGTAAGGAATTTGTTCCATACTATCTTTGTTGATGGACTTAAAGGCATCCAAGAATACCTTCTGATCTTTATCCATCTCCACTTCATTTCCTTTGCCAACTGTCTCTCCTGTCTGGCTTTCATCCTCTTCATCACTTTCATCTCCCCATTTAGTGACTCTCCTCTTACCCTTTGTCTTAGTCAGATTGGCATTTTCCAATAGGTTTTGAACCAAGTCCACTATGGAATCTTTGTTCATTGCCTTGGGAGGCATGTTGGAAACCTCATGGCTCTCCTCCCCTTCAGACATACACTAAAATCAAAGAAATTCTAGCTTGGATACCACTCTGATGTAGAGGGTTTAGAGTTCTAGTGTTTCCTTCAACCCAAGTTATTATCACTTCCCAAAACCATCCAATGGTCTAAACTTCTATATGCTCTTCACCAAGATTTGCCTCCTAGACCCTCCTAATCAACTTTCCTCCTAGGTATAGTTGAGTTGGTGAAGCAACAAAACTCACACAATTTCAACTAGTTCAACTAATTCATCAATCATCTTGATTCTTCACTAGATCTTCCTCTAGAACCCTAAAACCTTTCTTAGCATCTTCCCAAACACCTCTTAGGATCTAGCCTATGTTCATATGACCTTACAAGTCCATTCTAGGCATTCAAAACCCTTATGGTCACTCTATTCACCTCTATATTGTCACAAATCCAAGATAGGCCTATTTGTAGTAGGTCTATTTTCACTGTTTTTAAGACAATGCTCCAAATTCTCCCAAAAAACCTTATAGTATACTTTATGAATCTGAAATATATCAACTATCACTACAATAATCCAAAGGTATAGTCCCTCAAGGCACCCACAACCCTAATTACTTTCAGGCCCTAGTTTTTATCCTATCTTTTAGGCCTCTAGACCAGTCAGTGCAAATTGTCTTCAATTTGTTCTTCAAACTTAACTCCACCTCATGTAAACTTTTTATCCTTCAAGGAGACACATTAGAGCTTCTACACATGACACTAATTTGTCCATCCAAGATCATGGGTGTATTGATTCAATCCCATCTTCACCTTGTCCTAGCTCACCTACTCCAAGCAGCCAACCTAGGGCATCACTCCAAGTCTAGGAGTTCAATTGAAAGAACAAAAAGGAAAGAAAAATAACTATTTCCAGACCCTAACCTATCATCCCACTTGGTTTCATCCATTTTCAACTGTGGATTCTTAGGTTAGAGCCATTTTTGTTCCTGCAACTCTACAAATTGAAA
>MU228540.1:1676359-1691317 GCA_018584345.1 Thuja plicata
AACAAAAAGGAAAGAAAAATAACTATTTCCAGACCCTAACCTATCATCCCACTTGGTTTCATCCATTTTCAACTGTGGATTCTTAGGTTAGAGCCATTTTTGTTCCTGCAACTCTACAAATTGAAATTGTAAACATAGTCACCTAAATCCTAATGTAACTTTCCACCTACTGAACATGAAACACAAATTGAATATGGAAAATAAATCTAAAACACTTATCTACACTCCCATTGAGTCATGTTTCTCAATTCAATTTGTACACAGTGTTAAAGATGCAGAAACACTGTAAATTGCAAGAAATCTCAGAAAACTATCTGTACAGATTGCTCCCACATATCGTCTGTAACTAAAAATTCATTAACCTTTTTAAAAATAATCAATCCATGCTCAAATACCTGAGAATGGGTGGTTACAACCATCCAAACTCCCATTTGCAACTTTTTGCAAAAAGCTGCAAAAGTTGCTCGAGCAACTTTTGAAAGTTGCTAACAACTTTTGAGCATTTCTTGCTCGTTGACTAATTTTGTCAACTCGATGCATGTTGACCCATCCTAGGACCCTAGTTAGGATACTTAGGACCCTAGAGAAGACCATAACCCTTAGTTTCCCAAAAACAACAACTTTTACATTTTTTAGACCAGGTGACCATGTGAACAAAATGAGCAACTTTTTCTCTTACAAACAAAGATGATTCAAATTAGATCCAACACTCATGGATCTTATTACAAAGCACACCAAATACCCCTAAAAAAACCTAAATGCCATCTAACCTATCTTCAAGAAAAAAAAGGAGGTGCTCTGCACCAAGAAGCTCTAGAAAACAACTTTGACTTAGAGGATGTAGAAGAGGAGAAGAAAGTGAAGTTGGCCAAATAAATTTTAAGGGTAACAACCCTTACATGGTGGACCAACATTCAAAATGAAACGATAGCAACGTGATTAACCACAATATAAAATTGGGAGAGCATGAAGACAATGGCAAAGAGTCAATTTTTTCCATCATATTTGGCAATCCAAACAAAGATGAGAAGGAATAACTTGAAGTAAAGGGAAATGGATGTTATGTCCTATACTGAGAAATTTCACACCCTAAGAATTACGGGAGGAGTAGAAGAGGAAGATGAGAAGCTGGATAGATACATTAATGACTTAAGATACAACATTCAATATGAGATAAGTTTGAATGTGCCAAGAACCCTTGGAGAATGTTTTCAACTTTTTGTTAGAGAAGAAGAAAATTTGAAGAGGAAGAATAAAATACAAGGAAACAATAATAGAGGAGGTGGAGCCATGAGAGGAAGAGGTGGAAGGACAAATTATGATTATCAAAACAATAATGAAAAGAATACAGGAAAGGATTTGACTTTAGAACAAAGAGGAGGCTATAGAGGTGGAAGATTTGGAGGAGGAAGATGAAATAATGTCTTCACAGGTAGGTGTTTTCATTGTAATGAAGTAGGGAATCAATCATTCAAGTGTCCAAAGTGGAATGAACTAGATCAGGGAAAATATAGGAGAGAACATCTCATACAACAAGAATAAGGGAAGAGTGAACTGGCTTATCTAGAAGTAGGATAATGTCTTCTAATGGAAAAAGGAAAACCAGTACAATCAGCACCACAAGTGAGTATCCTCAAAACAAATTTCTTGAGTAAGGGTAAGGTATGGAAACTTATCATTGATTCTGGTGCACATAGTAACTTAGTTTCTTATGAAGTTGTAAACAAATTGAATTTGAATAAATTTCCTCATCCTAATCCATATTATGCAATATGGGTTATTAAAGATCAAAATCTTTTGGTTAAGGAGCAGGTTCAGATTGATTTTTCAGTTGGGGCATATAAAGACAATGTTTTATGTGATGTCATAGATATGAATTGTGGGCATGTAATCTTGGGGAGACCATGGAAATATGTAAGGAGAACCATTCATGATGGTTATTCAAATGCTTATTTTTTGCATAAATATGGTAAGAAGTATGAGTTACAACTATTACCTTTGGATTCATTGAAGGAGCATTTTGTAATTTGATTTGGAGACAAGGTAGATAATGCTTGGAAGATTGATATTTTCTTGTAGGAGTATAAGAAGAATGGCAGTGCTAATAAGGAAGGACTTTGGTACTTTCCAAGTGTGCAAGTGGGGACTATAAGTTGTCCTATTGTTGGGAATGTGAAGGATGAAGGAGTTGAGAAGTTGTATAGGTATCATATGAAGAAGATTGGGGCAAGAGTACAGACCCAATGCAAATAGTAATGTCCTAGACAAGGATATCAAAATACATGTTTTATTTATAGAAAATCTTGTCATGTGAATACAGGTTGGAAGGGAAAGAAACAAGTAACTTTAGGAGATTATCTGATCCATAAATAGAGGATGTTACCAAGGCATGATCAGCCTAATGGTTTAAAGCATTGTTCAATTCTTGGGACAATAATTCTTTCATTTTTGGGGAATATGGTGTAGGGGCACTTGGGAGGAAAAAACAACATGAAGGCTCAAGGCATGCATGAAGGCTTGAAGGCATCTAACGAGATAAATTGGAACCTTTTGAAGCCAATTATGGCACATTGTAATGAAAAAAATATTGTAATGAACAAACGTCCTCAAGGTCCTGGTAAGGACCTTGGGACCAAAATGCTTTGTAAGTGGGTCAATAGAACCCTAGGAGTCTAAGAAGGGTCTATATGAGTTTAATAATCATAAATGATCCAATGGCATCAGAATACATTAGCTCGAATAATTTAGATAGGCAAATACAATAAAAAGGAATTTGAAAATTCAAATATTCAAATGTAACGACTAATTAGAGTTTTAGAGAGAATTTATTTTTAGGAGGTGTTTAGCCTTGAAATAATAATACAACATATCAAAGTTGGTTGGATTAGTTGGGAAAAAGGTTTATAAGTTTGAATTTGATCATTGTACGACATAGAGAGGTCTGGGTGTATGGACTGAGACTCATAAATTCAATAAAAGACTATATTTTTTGCACTTTCTATGGTTTCTTTGCATTATTTTGAGACTTCCAATTGATTATTTTGAATTTTTCTAATGCAGTGATAATCTTACATAATTGTTTCAAATAATTGGAAATGTTTTGAGATCCATATTTGTTACTATTTTATATTTTTGTTGTTGACAGTCATTTAAATTCATTATTTTCTTGTAACAATTTGGTAGTTTGATTGAGGATGGTCATTCCATGAATGGTTACTGTTAGATAAATATGGAATGACCTTTCCCTAACATGTATAATAAAATTCTAACATGATAGTATGCAGATGAAGTGTCTAATTATGGTGATCACCGAGATATTGTTTGAGAAAGTTGATGAATTTCTTGGACAGGTGTAGTAGCAAGCAATCCGAATTAACAAGAGGGATATTTTATCTTTGAATGCACCAAGGGATGTCTAATTAAAGATGAATCCATCAGTGTTTGGGTAGAATAGTTCTTGGAAGGCATATATTGAAGAAGCCCTAGTTTTAAGGGTTTTGGAGGGTCAAATTGGGGCTTTTATGTTTGGAGAGTCAAATTGGGGATTTTATGTTTGGAGAGACCATAGGGTCTGATTGTGTGGGAAATATTCTATTTGGGATCATTTTAGAAGATTGTTGAGAGTCTCGAGGTCAAGAGTTTAATCTATCATATAGTTTCTTTGTAAAGTGAAATACCAAATATTTATCAGGAAATTTGGATTTTGTAAAGAAAGACATATCTTCTATACGGTGTAGCATCCCAAAGTAAACGATTGAAGAAATGTGCTATATGATTAACTAGTGTAAACAATCATTGTATTTTTTTTCTATTGTATTATATACAATAAAAATACATTCATGAACCCAAGATAATAATAAACAATACATATAATATCTTAAATGTGATATATAATTTGTATGTGGAATTTATGTATCATTAAGATATAATAAAAAGACAAAGGAACAAAAGTTGTTGAAATATCCTGCAAGTACCACGTGATTTTCATGTAAACTAAAATATAAAGTTACATGTAGAAGTTATTAGAAAAGAATTAATATGACTTAAATGAACAAAAAAGTTATATACATAATAACTATTGATATATGTCATAGTTATTAATGATGATATTAACTATATATTCAAAATATGAAATATTATAATTCTTTAGTGTGATGGTTAAAAATTAGTATTGTTGATGTTGGTGTTAATTTTATAGTTTTGAACCACTTACTTTAATATAAGGGTTGATTTTCTCAATTTATAGCTTCAACTAGGTTGAGCCAAACTAAAAATTATTAAAAAAATATTTGTAAATTGATTTTTATATTTTACTCTTTTAGATTTTAAATTAACATTGGAAAAAATGAGATAATTAAAAAATACTCAAAGTCGTGCAATTTTCACTATACACAATGATAGATTTTAAATATTTCTAAATTTAATTGCTTAATATTTTTTCATATTCAATATTTTGAATCATATCTGATGATCCATCATCAAGATGAAAGAGTTAGAGAGGAAAATGAAAATATTATAGAAGATCTACGAAAATAATTCTAGAACTTATCATAAAACATTAGAAAAAACTTCCACTTGCTTCCATAAGAGATCAAATACTAGTTTGTGCAATCGCATGAAAGAGATGTTACATGATCAAAAAAAATCCAAGAGCTCTTTAAATTTCAAGTATAAGAAATGTTTAATTGAGGTGTAGTTTATTCCTCTTTTTATCTGTTGGAACTGGATATTTTAATTGCTAACTCAATTGTTATTATAGTGTTTAATGTTTCTCATTTACGAAGATTTGTAACTCTTTAGTTTATATCATCTTTTTCTACAGCTCCTTTTGAATTATCATTATTTTCTTTGTAACTAATTTTATTCAATAAAATTAAAGGATGAGAAGAGACTAACCTAAAAAATAAAATTTCTTCCACTTTTGTTTTAATTAAAAATTGTATATCATCCACACAGATTTTAGCTATTGGATATATATAAGAGTATGACTCTTGATGTTGAATCCTCTTCTTTTTGGAATCAAGAGGGATGCCCATTCCACCAAATTTGTTCTAAATATGATCCCAACCTCATCTTTTTATGATATTAAATACCTTGCACTCACATGAACTCATTTAAAACATCCCTCTAATAAAAATCCAAAAATTTAAAAATCACATCAATCATTTTACAATCCCATATCACTAATATAACTTCAAAAATTTGAATACAAACATATACCAGTTGATCATAATTGAGCTTGTCTCTCCAAAATTGAAAATAGTGTATCCCTTGTCCATGGGAGCATGCCCTTACACCCAATGAGATGGGCTAAAACCCTAACATGGTGACATCTATCATTGTACAAAATCCCAAGTCTTCCTTATCCTTAATACTCGATTGGAAGTTCTACCACGTTTGAGTAAGGTAAATATATTGAGAGGAACCTCCTGCAACAATATGATGAACATGCACGAAATAAGAAAAATATAGAGAAGCAGTAGAACTCAGAGTGAATCTATTGATCGCGGGTCACTTCGAGGGGTTAACCTCCTTTGAGAAAGCTCAATACAATAAATTCATCTGTACCTTCAAAGGCCTCAACACACACTTATATACTAAGTATAATCTAGACAAGTATTACTACCTATGCATGTGGGATAATAAAATATACTCACGGGATGACTTACAAAGCATATGCGTCCAACAACACTACACTAAAAAAATAAACAGAAGGGACACACAGGTTCCTAACATCCCCTCCCTCTTAGAAAAAAGTTTTGCCTCAAAGCTTAAGGTGTGGAAATTGTTGCTGAATGTGAATAAGGGGTTCCCATGTAGCATCCTCTGGTTGCATTATGTGCCACTAAATCAAGACCTCAGAGATGGAGCGAGAGAGAAGCTGACGAGTGCGTCGTTCAAGGATTGCCTTAGGCTCCAAGATAATGGATCCTTCCTTATCCATTTCAGGTAGAGAAGTTTGTGCTCTGATCTTGGTGCCAAAAACTTGCTTGAGACAAGAAATGTGAAATACTGGATGAATGCAGGAAGGAGGAAGTTCCAGTTTATAAGTAACTAAACCAATCTTCTACCAAACCTTATATGGCCCATAAATTTTTGGGGCCAGCTTGTGACACTCTTTAAGCTTCAAGGAGGATTTCTTGTATGGTTGTAGATGAAGGAAAACCATATCCCCAACTTGAAAAGAGTGCTCAAAATGGTGTTGATCTTCCTATTGTTACATTCAATTTCGGGCCATGTGAAGATTATCCTATAAGGTGTGAAGAATCTGATCCCTGGCGCAGAGAACTGTGTCAACTGCTGAACTGGTGAGCTACTAGGAGTGTAGGGAAGGAGCACTGGAGGTGCCTGACCATAGACTGATTCATGGATTCATTTTAGATGTAGTGTGGTAAGAGGTATTGTACCACCATTCAGCAAGAGGAAGCCACTTGGCCCATTAATGTTGTTGTTTAGAAGTGAAGAAGAAAATATAAGTTTCCAAGCATTTGTTGATAATTTTGGTCTGACCATCAATTTGTGGGTGATACCCTAAACTCATCTTCAGTTTGGTGCTTGTTTTCTGAAACAATTCAGTCCAAAAATGATTGGTAAAAGTTGCATCGCGATCTGAGACAATGGAAGAAGGGAGGCCATGAAGAAGGAAGATTTGGTCCATGAAGAGTTTTGCAAGTGAGGAGGCAGTATAGGGGTGGCTGAGGGCACAAAATTGACTATATTTGGAGAGACAATCAACCACAACCAAGGTCACTATCTTTCCGCCTGATTTAGGAATCCATTCAATGGAATTCATAGAAATATCAGTGCAAATCCATGTAGGGATGGGCAAGGGTTCCAGCAATCTAGGAAGGAGGGTCGTTTTACCCTTCTGGGATTTGCAGGTATCACATTCAGCCACCATCTATTGAATCATCTAATTTATTCCTTTCCAAAAGAAGTTCCACCTTGCCCGCTCATAAGTTTTGAGGAACCCAGAGTGTCCTGCCAAAGAGGAAGCAGGGAGTTCATAAAAGACAGCCTGTTGTAGATCTGGATTCTGCGAAAGCACCAGACGCCCCTTGTATCAGAGAGAAGCACCATCGCAAGAGTAATATAGTATAGTAGAAGGATTATTGGCCAACTGGTGAATGATTTGAGATAAAGAAGAGTCATTGACATAGCCCTATTGAACAGATTCTAACCAATTGGGAATTGGCATAGAAATTTCTGCATGGGAAGCTTGATCATCAAATGTGTGAGAAAGAGCATCTGCCACAATATTATCCTTACCCTTCTTTTAGGTGATCTCATAACCATACCCCATGAGTTTTCTGACCCATTTCTGTTATGCAGGCAAGGATACTTGTTGTTCTAGGAAATATTTCAGACTTTGGTGATCGGTCTTGATGCAAAAATGACTCCCTAGGAGGTATGGCCGCCACTTCTGTACAACATGCAAAATAACCATCATTTATTTTTCATATGTAGATAGGGATAAATTATTACCAGAAAGGGCTTTGCTAGTGAATGAAATAGGATGGTCATCTTGAAGGAGAACACCACCCAGTCCATTACCGCAAGCATCACTCTCAATAGTGAAGGGCTTGGAAAAATTTGGCATAGCGAGAACAGGTGTACTACACATAGCTTGTTTTAGTTGTTCAAACACATTCTCAGAAACATGGGTCTAGGTAAAAGAATCCTTTTTTAACATAACTGCCAATGGTGCTATAATATTCCCGTAATTCTTGACAAACTTGCGGTAATAGCCAGTCAGCCCCAAAAAACCCCGAAGGCTCTTGAGAGTTTGAGGATGCAGCCCATTTTTTATGGCATCAATTTTTGTAGGATCCACCTGAACCCCTTGGTGTGAAACAATATACCCAAGATACTCCACTTCCTCCTAGCCAAACACACATTTAGATTATTTCACACAAAGTTGATGATCAGAGAGAAGTTGCATTACGAGCTCCAGATGATGGAGATGCTCATCCTAGGTTTTTCTATAGATGAGGATATCATTGAAGAAGACCAAAATGAATTTTCAAAAGTAGGGCCAAAATATTTTATTCATCACTACCTGAAATGTTGAAGGAGCATTAGTGAGGCCAAAGGGCATGACTAAAAATTCATACTGACCATCATGTGTGCAGAAGGTTGTTTTAGGGATATCCTCCTCATTAACCCTAATTTGATGATACCCAAAACAAAGATCCAACTTGGAGAAAAAATGAGTGCCATGAAGCTCATCAAGAAGTTCATCAAAAACCAGAATGGGAAAATTATCCTTTATGGTGAGATGATTAAGTTCTCGGAAGTCAATGCAGAGTCACCAGGACCCATCTTTTTTGCAGACAAGCAGAACTAGAGAAGAAAAGGAACTGGTACTAGGGTGAATAATATCTTTCTTCAGTAAATCATGAACAAGCAACTCAATTTTGGTCTTCTAATGAAATGGGTAGTGGTAGGGCCTAATGTTGGGCAGAATACTGCCAGGAAGGAATTGAATATGGTGGTCCTCTAGGTGAGAAGGTGGCAATCCCACAGGTTCAGCAAATACACCTGAATACTTATCCAAAATTTGTTGTAGATCTATAGGAGTACTAGAGACTGTTGATGGCTGCATCTGAATGGAATGGAGCTAAGAAATGACACCGTGTGAATTCTTCTTAAGAATTTTTTCCATTCAATGTGAATTGATGATGCTGAGAGACCCTGACTGTAAGCCTTTCAAAGTGTGTTGTTTCCCATTGGCTGAAAACTGCATCCAAAGTTCAACAAAATCCCATAGAATGGGGCCAAGAGGGCGTAACCATTGGGCACCCAAAACCACATCACATCCACCTAAGAGAAAGGAAAACATGTCAGAGTGCAGGTTATAATCTCTAATAGAGAGACGCACATTGTGACATTTCCCTTTTCTAAGTAAAGTTCCCCATTGGAAATCATGACTTCAAAGCTAGAGCACGAATGAACAAAGCAATCAGCTTGTTTGGCTATTTGGGGCTCAATGAAGTTATGAGTGATACCAGAATCAATGAGTATAGTAAGAGGGATCTTCTTGAAGTAACCCTGGACCCGCATGGTTTTTTGGGTAGTGACTCCTGCCAAAGCATGGACAAATATCTCTGGTTGGGCTTCTCGTGAAGGAGGTTCAACAAGCGGCTTTTGAGGCTCAACCTCATCATCTACTATTTTCTAAGCATTTACATACTCTTCTAGTTCAGGTGGAGAATCCACATCCAAGAGATAGAGCTTTTTATGAACACATCTATGGCCCTAGGACCATTTCTCATTAATTATTTATAAATCCTTTTTTCTCGACGAGCCCTCATCTCTGTTTCAGACAAGTGCTTGATAGGAGTACTTGTGGGAGCTGGTGTGACTTGAGGGTGTGGAGAACCCATATTTTGGAATGGAACAAAACTAGATCTGGAACATTGTAGAGAACTAATCTATCCTCTGCTAATTTACCCAACCCAAGGGCTTCCATCATTGTAGTGGGCCAGAAAATTTTCACTTCAAATTGAAGTGCATCCTTCAGACCACTGACAAAACAACTGTGGAAGAATTCATCAGACAATCCCTCTGTGTGATTAACTAATTTTTCAAACTCTGTCTAGTATTCTCTCACTATGCCTGTTTGGCTAATTTTAGTGAGTGCTCCTATGAATTAGATAAATGAGGGATTTAGGGCTTTGATATGTAGAATTTGGGGTAGGTTCCTCAAGGAAGCAATTATGCAGAATGGTATTTCAGGGGTTCTGGGGAACTTTGAGAGGAAACGAGAAGAAAGCAAGGAAGCTATGGCTAAAAAAATGGAAATTTTTTTATTTTTATTTTTGTAAACAATCGGCTCAGGGGAAATCACTCGGATACTAACAACTGAAATGAACTACTACAAGAACAAGAATTGTTGTAATTTGAAATGAACCCAGATGCAAAAAAGAATTATTTTAATTAACACAGCACCTAAAGGCTGCAATGGAAATTTTTTTTGATAGAATTTCCACCCAGCAAGCCCAAGAAAGTGCTCTGATACCAAATGAGAGGAACCTCCTGCAACAATATGATGAACATGCATGAAATAACAGAAATATAGAGCAGCAGTAGAACTCAGAGTGAATCTATTGATCGCGGGCCACTTCGAGGGGGTAACCTCCTTTGAGAAAAATCATACAATAAATTTGTTTGTACCTTCAAAGGCCTCAACACACACTTATATACTAAGTATAATCTAGACAAGTATTACTACCTATGCATGTGGGGTAATAAAATATACTCACGGGATGAATTACAAAGAATATGCATCCAATAATACTACACTAACAATATAAACAAAAGGGACACACAGGTTCCTATCATATGTTATGTCCACTTATACCCCCTTTATTGTACACCATCTTGGTGCACATACCCATTTGTCTCCTTGATTGTATGACATTGAGCAAAGTTTGATGTGTCTGGTGTATAATAGTGTCAACCTTAATGTGTTATCTCTCGAAAGTAGTGATATGAAGGTCTCTATAGATATTTTATTTGTGTTCCAGTTGTATATCAGTGGTGAATTTTTTTTTTTTATCCTTCTTCATCCAAGCAGTGAGCCCTCTGGTAGTGAGCCTTCTTTCTTTGGGTAATGAACCTGTGGTAGTGAGCCTTTCATTGTAATCCACCTTAACTAGTCTTCATATCTTTAAGAACTAATCTTCTTTGTTATTTTTTCTCTTAACAAGGTTTTCTACATAAATCTGGTGTTTCATGTGTTTGATGGTTGTTGAGCTTTTCATGTTTACATATTTTAGTTATTAAAGGATTAAGTAAAGTTTGGTTGAACTGATTAAAATTTTTAAAATTTTAATAAGTTGGAGACAACTGATACACATTCCCTCTCATTTGTCTTTCACATTTAACATTGTGGATTGTTCATGAGTCTCCAGGATGGATCCTTTATTTAGTACTTTATTCATGTTGCTTGGTGATCTTCATTGTGTATTGTATCATGTCATGTATCATTGATTATTTGTATCTGATATTGTAATTGGACACTCCATGAGGATTATGATGTAATTGTAATTATGTTTGATCTAGTTTAAATTATGTGATAAATGGATTATTGAAAGGATAGTTTAGAGTTGGATATCAATGTTGTCATCAACTACCAATATGAGGTTATATGTTATCATTGTTGTGAGATTTTATGTTAAATCATTGATTTGTTGGAAAATGAATTAGGAACATTTGGAATTTGTGCTTAAAATGAACCTATTTATTATGCTAATGATGTTCGTGATAAATGAGATGTATTTCATTATTCTTAGTAGGTTAGATATGTTGTATAGTAGAAATGTTAGGGAACCCAAGGAGGACATAGTTTTGTATTATAGATTCTTTCTATTTACATTTTCTAATGAATATAAATATGATGTGTCATTATATCTTTAATTTTATAATCTTAGTGAGTAAAGTAATCATTATTTTAGATGAACATTTAATAGTACTTTTTTTCTATGTTACTTTAGTGGTTTACTTGTCATCCTCTTGGGTTCCTTAGTGAGGCATTACACAGTCTTTTGACGAGCAATTTTTTACTTTCATAATGTAAACCCTATCCTTCTAAACTTGAGGATATGTCCTAGAGGAAGTGGAGATATGATTTTGAGAGCCAACATTTGTAATAAATTATTATAATATATTGACAAAAATATATCAAATATAGATTTATCATCAAATAGCTTTTAAGTATATATCCTAAAATAAATTTTAATTTATACAATAGAGAAAGCTAAAAAAACCTATTTTTATATAACATCTACATAAGTTTCAATTTAATATTCACTAGCAAAAATAAAGAAATTGGTTCATGGTTCATGGAAAAGAGCCTTCTAGCTTCTCTCAACATGGGGTCTAATTTTAAAAAATTGGGAGCAAGATTTATGAAGATGATTAAATAGTCAGTTGCATTTGTGTTCTTTCTTATGTTCATTAGCAACAAGAAAAGAACCACTCCACTCCATGTATAAAGGGTGCTTCTAACTCCTCGAGGATCTATTTAAAAACATTTGGAGGAAAACTCGGGAAGAGGATTGTGTAACTAATGAATGTTTTATTTTATTTTTCAATTTAACCCCCTTTTAGCCATGTGTTGTAAATTGTGTAGGATCCCATGATAATAGTTTGAAGAAGTTTAAGATCGTGGTTAATTATCACACAAAGTAACTGATTTTTTATTGCATTTTATGGAAATTAGGATGAATCCATAAAGTGAAGTTAATAATAAAAGTAAATATAATGTTATATATGTGACAATTACTTTGGCATAGAATTTATTTATTGAAATATTTAAATAATTTAAATAATTTTTTTTTCAAATTACTTATATATAGATTAATGTATAAAATGATGCAATAGAAATTATTATAAAATGACATATCTTCTATATTTTATAGTATTCCACTATAATAGATTGAAGAAATTTGATACATGATTAACTAGTTTAAACAATCATTCTTTCTTCTATTGCATTATATATAAGAAAAACACATTCATGAAGTCAAGATAGTAATAAACAATAGATATAATGTCTCAAATGTGATATATCATTTGTGTGTGGAATTTATGTATCATTAGGATATAATAAAAAGGAAGGAACAAAAGTTGTTGAAATATTCTACAAGTACTACGTGATTTACATGTAAAATAAAATATAAATTTACATGTAAAATTTATTATAAAAGAATTTATATAACTTAAATGAACAAAAAATTTGTATATGTAATATAAGAACTTGCAAGATCTAAAGAGATAATGAGAAGCACAATAATACAAAGTGAGAGAAAAGACGACCGTTTGATTTAATGGATAAGTCAAGTACATATAGGTTTGGAATGCAATTGATTCCAACGACAAAAGGATGGATAAATTGGAGTGGTGGAAAACCACCCAAAAGACTAGGATGATGTGTTGAATTTAACTTGACACATCTCTAGTAGACTCGTAAAACATGACAACTTGTGTAGACAAGTGCCAAATGACTATGAATGACTACGTAGGCTTAAAAGCCTATGCATAAATTAAATAATTACACTAACACCCCCCTTTAAGCATAACTTAGGAGGACAAGAAAAAGATGAGGCCCGAATACTAGCCTGATGAGGTACTCATGTACAATGAAATCTCCCATAAAAAAAGAAAGATAGAAAACCCAGTGGGAAAAACATGTTAGTAATAACTCAGAGGGGGGGCTAAATCAGTGGCCTCAAAAATTAATCCTTAAATAAACCCTTCAAACTTAGTACCAAAAAATATACCTCTAGTTATCTTCAGTCCTATAAGATGAATGCCTTGAAATACTTATATCAATTTACTACTTGTCGGAATGCATTGTTAAACCTTCTTCTATATGTTTACCGATAAGCAGTCTTTCTATTTACCAAAACACATTAAATAACTAGTGTATACCGATCAATCCAGATTTACTTAAGTGAAATGCAAAACAATAAAGTAATGACTCATAGACACATTAACACATGGACTTTCAACATGGAAACCCTGTTAAGGGAAAAAACCACTGGGACCGATACCCCAAATTTTCACTCTTCTGAAGTGAGCTCGGTTAAGAGCCAACCCTGTTAAAGGTTATAAACACACTGTTAGGTGTGACCTTGTTAGAGGATTTAAATAGATAGTTTGTCACTTAGTATCTAGAACCAATACATTTGGGGTCGATTTGTGATGGCTATGTGTCACAATTGGGATAGCCATGTGTCTCAATTGCGACAGGAATAGACGTCGTTGTTTTTTAGTCACAAAATACGATGTCTTTCCTTTTCCATCGCAATTACGACTTCAATCCATCGCTATGTAGCCCTATCAACCCTGGCATTTGGGGCGTCGCCAATACAGGAAATCCATCATAATTCTATGTGTATACATCACAATTGCGACAAACACCCAAGCAACTGCGATGGTATTTGGGTGTCACCAATACAGCGACCCCGTTGTGATTCTGGAGGTAACCGTCATAATGGCGATGAACATCCAAGAAATTGTGATGGTTTTTGGGCGTTGCCAATACAGCGACCCCGTCATAATTCTGGAGGTAAACATCACAATTGCGACGAACACCCAAGCAACTACGACAGTTTTTGGGCGTCGCCAATACAGCGACCCCGTCGTAATTCTGGGTGTAAACGTCGCAATTACAACGGATTCAAGATAGAATTAAAAAAAATGGCATGCAAAAACATTAATTTTGTGCTAAAAGATCGTCGTGACTACACAACATGCTTGTAAGTTATATCTGCTGGGGTACCAAACAAAGTCTTGACAAGATTGTCTTTACTCGTTTCATATCTTTCTTCAGGAAGATATCAGACAATATTTATACTTCCAAAATTAATATATATGTCCATTATCTGACCATCTCCTAAGAATGAGAAATCATTTGATGTCTTTAAAAAAACAACTTTGAGGAGGAATGTGAACCTGGCGTGTAAAGATTAGATCATTCATGATCCTCAATGGTTTAGATAGTGCAGCTAAAGCAATATGAGCATGTAAATCATCAGACATCGAAGATGTAAAGGTAACACGTATTTTGTTGATGCACTCAACAATATTACTTGGGACAGGTTGACCTATGTTTTGCCTACCGGATCCAGAAAGACACTCCTCAAAATCTTTCAAAGTCTGCAACCAATTTATGAGCACAATCGGCTAATATATTCGTAAGGCAAAATTATTAAGGAGAAATCTCCATCTGTCAAATTATTTAGGAAATATAATTAGAGAACAAGTTTCCCCAATTATCTTACCTGGTAGATATAAAAAATACGGTCTGAAGCACTTTCCAAATGAGATTTTGAGTAGTTAACAGGAGATCGGTAATGTGTGCCACTCAAAAACATTCGCAAAGCCAATGGATGATAAGATTCTAGAACCTGGATTCCAATACTGATGATTACTACATAAATATAAAAG
>MU228540.1:1720134-1730508 GCA_018584345.1 Thuja plicata
TAACATGTCATGTATAAAAGGAAACATGAAATTTTGCAAAAGTAAATTGCATATTGCAAAGATAATGAAAAAAAAAAATAGAGAGAATTGTCAATGTTATGTTGCATGAACCAATGGCATGTGTTGCTATATAGTTATGTAATCTTTGATACATATGTTTTTTGAGTGTTTGGTCATGTTATTAATTGCACCTTGGATGCAAGGTGTTGTGGAGCTTCTACTCCTTCCTTGTGGCTCGTGTTAGTCACTTTGTATATGTGGTTTGGTTGTCAATTGGTTATGTTATTTTCAGCCTTGATGAACTTGGAAGTAATGAAAGACTAGCTTGAAATTTTTAAGTTTTTCATGTTACTATCTAGCCACCAAATTTTGTGTATTTAAAAAATATGGTTCTTGTTCACATTTATTTCTATTGATTTTGCTCATCTTTGTGATTTTGAGTTGAAATTTGCGAACTTTGGATTTGAGATCTCTTATGACCTTGAGGTGGCTAGGATGTGTATTTTATGTTGCTAGCCTTGTGATGTGAAGAGATGTTCTCTATCATGTTCAATGTGGAACATAGATAAAATGTATAAGGGAGCAGATTGCGAAGAACATACCATTCTTATTCTTGCAATCAAATTTTTCTTGAAATGTATCTTATCAGTTAAGAAATGTTCAAAGTAAAGTATCCTGCACATGGTTATGAATATTAAATATGCATTGCATAAAATAATTAGCATTGATCAATATGCTTTGAGGTGAGTTTCGATACTACGAGGAGCACTGCATGGATATTCTTGAGATGAAGGATTCCATGAGAAGGGAATATTTTATGACCCTGGTATGATATCACTAGCATATGGATTATTATGCATGAGGCATTGCATGAAATTATATTTAAGGTATTTAAACTTAAGTATTATTTTGATGCACTCGATCTTCGACAAGTAGATCGGCATCTCTTGAAGAAAATGGACTAGAATTATTTTGTGTTAATACAATATTGGTGTTTTGACAGAATGGTCAACACTCTTTACTCTTATGTATTATGTTTCATTTGACCAGTTGGGTCAAATTATGTGATTGCTTACATGATGTATGCAATTGTCCATGATGAAAGGCATAATTGCTTTGACTAGTTGACTTGTTGTCTGATTTCAACACTTTTTTTTAATGCATTATTGCATGAAAAGAAAATATATGATATGCATGAGTTCCATCATTTTACTTACTAAGTATGAGAATTTGAAAGCTTACCTTCTGGTGATGGGTGCTGAATGTGGGAAAAATAGGGAAGGGTAGAAGTGATGTTTTATTTTTCACTCTACTTGCCAGTAGAAATATGGTATTAAAATACTTTGGCCAAAGTTGTTTTCATATGTTTCCTTAAATATGTTACCTATGTTTCATCTTCTTGCCACATATATGATTAGGTTCTACATTAAGCATATGTGCTTTGAAGTTAGTTTTGCAGCTGCACCAGATACCCCCTACCTTTTTATTATTTTTTATAGGCTATAGGGTTGGGAATTTTGCGAGGAGGTATAATCCCAAAGAAGTGTAAGGCTTTATGGTTTGGAAGAAAAATGCCTGAACCACACTCCCATCTTGAGATAGATGATGGAAAATTGTCCGG
Organism: Thuja plicata; assembly: GCA_018584345.1. NCBI lineage: Eukaryota > Viridiplantae > Streptophyta > Pinopsida > Cupressales > Cupressaceae > Thuja > Thuja plicata. The sequence goes on from MU228540.1 coordinate 1,721,756, forward strand.
GGGCTTATGAGACAAGGATCTATAGAGGGAAATTTGTCCGATGGCTTATGAGATTGGGATCTATAGAGGAACAATTGTCCGAGAGATTAGGAGACATTGATTTCTAGAGGGATACTTTGTCTGATGAAACTTACGTATCTTGTTTCATGATTGATTTTAATGATCTTTATTCTGATGTATCCTCATTATGTATGACATACTTGATGTATTTGATTTTATGTAATGATGAATTATCATGATGTATTGAAATACTTATGCCTGGCTTAAGCACAACCTTATAGCTAAAAATACAGATGCTTATTTATGTTAAGATGTAACAGCTATTTGACTCACACTGTCTTAGAGATGAAAACATATTTGTTATGATGTATTGAGTTAAAATTTCTCTATTAAGTATAATTGTGACGAGATGGGCGTGAGGGCATAGGTCACATAAATGGAAAAATGGATCCACAAATCTTTACAGGTCATTTGCGAGCATGCATGGATGATTTACTCACTTAGTGAGCACCATATGTTAGATGGTACGTATGACTGATTAATTTTAGTTACTTATGAGCAAGTCATGATCTAAAGCTATGTTGAGTTAAGAAATTGAAATCTTTACACACGATTATTTTGTCTCTTGATATTGAAATTTGAAAATTTTCTTCCATGAAGTATTGAAATTATGATTGAGCTAAAAATATTGTGAGTGTATACATATGAGTATGACGGGAAAATTGATATGGACCACCTAGAAAGGTGCTCAGTCATTATGATGTCATGGTGTGGTAAAGTAAGTACAGGTATGTGTTTGCTTAGTTTCTACTTGAGGTATGATGAAGATTTAACTCTACTTGTTAAAAGTGTGAAATCAAGGAATATTTGGTTTGATTTGATTTATGATTTATCATGAGCTGATGTTTTGGTGTTGTTCCTCTGAATGTAACAGATAGAATGACACATCACAAGAAAGGGGGAATATTGTCAGAGAGAGGTAGTCTAACCTTGTAAAAGTGTAAGGTAGTGATGGAATTCACACACTCACCTAGAAATTATTCTTGAAATGATTATTGATATATATGTGTGTGTTTCCTTTTAAATGTGCTTGCTTCAAATGTGTGTTTACACTACCCTTGAAAAAGTTTATCTTTATGAGAGTGCATGTTGATTTATTAGAATGAATTTCAAATGAAATTTTGACTTCCTTAAGAAAATGAATTTGCATCTTGTTGATTTTATACTAATATAAATGTGGGTACATTCATTATTTCCAACGTTTCAATAAGGGAAGATTAGTAATCATTTTAAGTGTGAATTTCTTGATTTTTCTTGGTTATGATTGCAAATTTTGATCATTGCATCAAGACGATGCATTGTTTAAGGGGAGGAGGATGTCATAACCCATTTCTTTTAGAAACCAAGATTTTAGTTGGAGCTCTAAGTCAAAAATTTAATTTTTATTTTTATTTCTAACCAGTTCTTTTAAAAGGAGGGAAATTTAACTTAAGTATAACTTCCCTGTAACTACTCCTAAATTTAGGGAGTGGGCTTTAAAGGTGGAATAATCATCTTAAAGAAATGTCACATCAATTTGCACGTCTACTAGTTTTTCACTCCAATATAGTATAATGAAGTGCATAAATTAACGGGAGAGATGTTTTTAAAGGCATGCATTGGAGGGGGGTGGAGGGAGCTTTAATCTCTCCAGGTTTTGAAGAAAAATGAGGTTCACTGGATAGAATATTTTCAAGCATGTGAGTGTTTTTGAGTCTGAAAAAAAAGGATCAAAGAAATAGGGGGCCGAGAATAAAAATGACTATAATATCTATGGTAATGGTGTTACGTGACAAAAGGGGCAGAGGCAGCCAACAGAGCCAGGAAGAAAGATGTGATCTTTTGAACCCAAAAGGAAGAGAGGTACAAAATAACTAGAGCGGTGACTAGATATGAATCTCATATGCATACACTTCCAGGTTCTTTTAATAGTTAATTCTGCATTATTAGTATTTTTGTTGGGTTGTCTCAAAGTATAGGAAGAAAAAAAAGGTTGTTTTCAATCAAGGAAAGAAATAGATTTTACTTAACTTTTGATGACATTAAGTTTTTCCATTAGTACACTTAGTGAAAATCATTGATAGAGACCATCGGTATAGCTACCCAACGAACAAAGTATGTAGCTAACCGACGCACAGAAGAGAGGATACCCAACGAGGTAAAAGTGCTAAGTATGGAATTTCCCAATGAACACTGACAAGTGTTGTACCGATGAAGTAAATAGGACATCACCGATGGGTCAATAACATAACATAGAAATCATCACTAATGATACAGTTTTGAGAACAAAACCGACAGAGCAGAAAAGGCATACCCGATGTATAGTTCAAGAAAGGAACACTGACGGTGAAGAAAATTGAGAGACTGATAGAGCAGCCTGACCATTAGAATCAACAGTTAGTTAGAGAACCCGCAAATAGTGGATCTGACTTTTACACGTCAAATAAATCATTGTAATTCTATTTATAGAGTTTTAATTTGTTTTAAATCATTAATTGAGGGTTAAGCAAGCATAATGTAAATGTTTTAAAGCATCCTAACGGATCAAAAACATATCTAACTAAAAATCAATGTCAAGTCGTAAACCTTGGAGCTGGAGTTAACTTGCAAAGCGTGAATCAAGAATAAAGCTAAAATCTAGTATAAATAGATGTTCAATAAATTGAGAATTATGAATTCATTGTTTTTGATAGCCACGAAGAGCATCTAAGGACTAGAAGGCAGAATTCATGCAAAGTTCAGAAACAGATTATATTTAGTTATCAAGAATACATAGAGGCTACCGACGTGCAGAGAAATGTATTATTCAATCATGAAAAGATGATTACTCATACATAGGAAGCTTTATTGGATCTGTTATCAGCAATTCGAGATTGCATACATCATTAGATCAAAGACTTATGTAGTTGCATTCTAACAAGTGCATCACATCTAAAATCCTTTTGTAGAAGGTGGACTTAACAATTCTTTACAAATGTCTTAATAGTGTTGCTAAAGCTTCAAACAAAGTAGATCTTAATAGGTCTCCACTGTAATACTCCTAAAAGGGTAGGTCATCAAAAGTGACCAATTGTAAGCCTTTACCAGCCCCTTCTTATCTGTAGATAGTGAAGTCTTGTGGGTAAAAATCCCCACCGCAGTTTTTACTTCTTAACAGGAGTTTTCTGCGTTACCATATCTTGTGTTATGTGTTATCTATTTTCATGAATGTTTCTTGTATGGTTACATATTAAGGAACTTATGTTATGATTGCATATGCATAAACAAAAATGAACAATTAGATAAGATAATTTACAAACTGATGACTAAGGGTTAATGGGCTAACCTAGAAATTTTTTAGAGGTACTGATTCACCCCTCCCCTCTCAGTACTACATTCACAATATAATTCCAACAATCAGTATCAGAGCTAGGTCTCTTTCTTGAAAAGCTTAAATACTTAAGAGAAAAGATCCACACAATGGAAAAGTATAGACTGGAAAAGACTATTGAGAATGAGAAATTGCAAATTCAGATTTACTATGAGCAGTATAAATAGGCGAGAGTAAGCATGAGAAAGTTACTTGATGAAAGAAAGATCATGGCAACAAGGCTTAATGAAAAAGATTATCAAGAAGAGGAGATCCCAGATTACTTCAACTATGCTGAATCATCAACAAGAAAAGCTTTAGACACGTCAGTAGAAGAGATCAAGTCAATCTACATCTGACAAAGCAAATCAAGATGCTACAAATCGATCAAGAAACTCAAATGGTAAAAATGATTGATGTCATGAATGATTCAAAAAAAGATGAATCAGAGAGAAAATTGGCTATTGATGATAGGAGGAAAATAACAGAGAAGCTACAAGAAAAAGAATCAGAGATTCAAAGACTTACTGAGCATCACCATGAGATTACTAATCAGATTATTCTTATGAGTCAAGAGGCAAATAGTCTAAATACATAACTCATTGAAAGAATACAGTCTATTGGTGATCTAAGAGAAGAGAATGAAAAATTGAGGCATGAAATCAAAGTCCAGAATCAACACAATGATTTGATCAAGAAAGCTGAAGATAGAAACAAAAGGATGGATGATTTTCTTGATGGACAGAGAAGAGTCAACAACTACACAGGATTAGGGTACAACAAGAATGGTAAATCTTCTAATCAACCAGATCAGAGGAATGCTTTCACAACCCCAAGATCCAAGAAGCTATCATGCAATCACTGTGGAAAACCTGGCCACACCTCAAACATTTGCAGAAGAAAAATGAAAGGTATTCCTCAAGCACAATCTACTTTCATTGGTAATTGTTATAAATGTTAAAAGAAAGGACACAACGCACATGAGTGCAGATCCAAAGTAACAAATCCAAAAAGGAAAACCTACATGGACAAGTACTATCCTACCTACAAGATGAATGAGCATACACATGAGGAGTGCTAGAAAAAGAACAACAAGGCCTGGAAACCAAAAGAAACCAACAATGACTACAAACCAACAAGAGTAGGTAACTCATATGTTTAGGACTATAACACATGGGTAAACTACACAGCATGTGGAAGGTATGGTCATATTGCTGCCAACTGTATGAGAAAGTGGACCAGAAGGTCAAGAGGTTGGACCAATCCAGGCATGGCATGTTTCCATTGTCATAAGGTTGGACATGTGATAAAAGATTGCAAAGACCGACTGACAAATACAAGTACTCATCCCAATAGAAATACCATTGATGACATCGAGAGAATGAGAAACAAGATGTGGGTAAAAGCCACAAACACTAAAGGTGTTGGAACAAGCAATACAAATGATGACACCCTATTCAATGGATCTGGTGGCATCACTACATCCAACTAAAATGCACAAGTATGGAACTGCATTGTGAAAAGTTATATATATGCATCGGTTCCATTACATATTGATCATATAGACAAATTAGCATTATTAAAGATGCACCATATTGTCACTTGTAAAATATTATTGAAAATCAACCATCGGTTATTGGGTACAAACCTGCATCGGTGAACACACACAGACCAGAATGTATCGGTCATTACACAAATGCCAAGTTTCTAAGTGTAAACCGACGAACATCAGTGAACCTTGAGGCAACAAAAGTTGTCTTCGCCACTTTACCGACCATCATCAGTGAAGTCACCAAAGCTGCTAGCAACCTCGATGCTTTGCACAGACACCGAAGATGTTATGAATGCCTCTATCGATGAACTCAGTCTTTGTATATCGATGAGTTGGTGAGCATTAATGACAACTTAGGGCACAAAAGCTATAAAAGCCTGATGGGTGAACTCATTTTTGCACCCACAATTTTTGAGCAACCAGGAGAGCTAAGCAGAGTGATTAAGGAGAAAATTGAAGAGCGACCTCAACAAAGACTCACACTTCTCAGAGGATTCACAGCCAATCACAGAGATTCAGTAAGTAACCACATTCACTGACCGCACTGTTTGATTTATGAAAAACCCTAAATTTTTGCAATACGATGGCATCGACTTCTAGATTTAAAAGGATTAAGGAAGATAAGAAGAAAATGTTCAAACTTGCTAGCAGAGGCTCTTGTGTTGAACCCAAATACAAGCTACACCCAAAAATAGCATCACAACCTGACAATTCTAGAGCATTCTCCAGAATCCCACCTAGGGTTTTGTTGGTAGAGGACGTAAGGTCCTATATACACTGCAAGATCTCAGAAATAGGGTATCTATACCTAGATAATGCCTACAGGGCACTATGTGATGAAGCTAGAAACCTCAAAGAAGAGCACAAGCATCTGGAAGTGAAAGGACTCATGAATGCACTACATTTTCCCAAAGTTTTCAAAATAGAATGGATAAAGATTGATCTCAGCAGAATGCATGAAAAGAATCTATGGCTTAATAAGCCAAAACCAATTACAAATGATGATATTCATGCAGTTACTGGTTATCCTACGATCGATAAACCACAAGCTCACAAGAACCCATCTCTGAAGGAAGTGAAAAAATTGATTGATGCTAAATCAGACAAAAGAGCTCTCAAGGTCAACACTATCACCGACGTAGAACTCAAGTTTGGTGCATGTGTGACAATATATAAAATCTTCCAGGCAAGAAGAATGAATAGCATATCAAGCATTGCTATGAGCACATCATACAAAATCATCAAACAAGGAAAGAAGATGGATCTTGCAGAGATCCTGTTACATCAACTGGAGGAGAACATGTGCACCATAAGATCTTCAAGAACAAACACTTGTAAGTTTGGTTCCCTCATAATGTGCATATTATTTTACTTTGAAGAATACTTTCCTTCAATAGGAAAAGTTCTATGGGACACAAGTAGACCTATAACCATTCAGATAGGTGAATTCATAGAATCACTAGGAACAGATTTCGATAATGTAATGCATGAGTATTTCAAAACCATTAAGGAAATGTTGCAAAATAGAACAAATATTCCTAAAAATTTTATGGAGGAACACAAAGAGAATATATGTTTCATGGTAGATATTAATTTCAAGTATATCCAAGTAGTAGTACCTAGGAAGTCATGGCTTTCATGGTTAGAATATGAAATCAAAATAGGACAAGCCAATGAGTGCATTGAGGCACTATTAAATGAACCAATTGAAAACACACAAGAAATATTTGGCACCTATGAGGAAGCCAAACAAATGATCAAGACAAATCTTGTTGTCAAGAAGATTGTAAACAAAAAGGAGAAAATGGTTAAGAACTTAACCAAGCAGTTTGTAGAAACTAAAGAAGGTGAAGAGGAAACAAAGGGTAAGGAAGAACTAACTGAAGGAAAGTCACCTACCGGTGAATAAGAAGAAGAGAATAACTTAGAAGGTACACAGTTAGATTCTCCACCTCCTCCTACACCCAAGAAAGAAAGAACAATAGCCGCTTCAAGAACAAGAAGCTAGACTGCAAAAGAGTCAACTCCTTCACCATTACTGAAAGGAAAAGTGTGTTAGAATAGTCCCAAAGGATAACTGAGAGGGGGGGTGAATCAGTTATCAGTTCCTTGAGTCCTTTTCTTTACTTCTTCAACTTTAGTATACAGCAAAGTAAATGCATAATTAGATAACACAATACTCAACACACAATTTGATTATGGGGAAACCAAATGGTAAAAAAACCCGGTGGGAATTAGTACCCACAATAAACTATACTTGTTTTTAGTAATCCTTGTTAGAATATATTTCAACCATGTTAGGAGTTGTACAATACAATGCAATACGTATAGTGACCTGGTTAAGGGTCAGACCCTGTTAGGAGTCTTTTACAAATAACCCTATTAAGGGTGGTGGACTCACTGTCCAAAAGCTCACTGCTTGATGGTGAAGGCTACAACCTTTTATATAATAGATATGCACTATATCTGATGATGAAATATAGATTAGACCTACTATCTTGATCAGTTCCAGTGTATATCTTTCACTTCTTCTTCACATAGATCCTTGATGAATGAACCAACTCTGATAATCTGCTCTGTACATCTTTCTTTACATTTTCGTATCACTCACACTTAGCATATCATAGTTGAACTACTATAAGTATCTTGTCCAAATTATAAGGTCATGTCAGCTCTTAGAAACACTTCATCAATATCTTAGTCAGCTTAACTAAGCACACAAACAATATTAAGTCTGCGCAAGTCAATGCTGAACAGACGCGACGCTTCACTGAGTCGGCTTCACCAAATTAACCATAACTTTGAAATCATCTTGAAACATGTTTGGTGCCTTTGGATTTATATCATCAACTCATAATTAATCATGAATATACACATGTATATCCTGAAGATAGGTGCAACTCATGAGACACGTTATATATGTCGGCCCTAAACCGTTATACATCGAGAACTGTAACTACTAATAACAGAATTACATAACTTTACTAAAACATTATATCTAGGTCTGCGTGTATGAACATAACATAATAAAAATGTCAACAGCATGTATCTATCCACACAAGTCTTCATGTCATCATTCATATAAGTTCATACAGAATTACTATTGTGTATTATATGTTGTCATCAATGACAAACATACAATCAATCAATTGCTCTGAATCAAATCTCCAACAATCTCCCCCTTTGACATTGATGGAAACATATGATATCAATAATATCCTCTGTTCATGGTGTCCTTTTTCTTTTACAATCTTCTCAATATCCTCATCAAATATTTCTCTAAACTGCTATAGTTCCTCTGTTTGTGTTTTTGTTCCATCTATATAGTCCCCCAGAGTATATGCTCCCCCTTAGTACATACTCCTCCTTACTATATACTCCCCCTTTGACATCAATGGAAAAGGGTGCCATAGTCCTTTAGGCATAGGTACTACTCCAGAAGTAGAGTAGTCAACCATTCATCAGTCACTTAATGACTGATGTCTTTGCTGCTTCTTCTAAACAAATTTAGGAGAGGGAATTACTCCCAACTTCTCTCTAAGATACTCAAAAGTATCCTTTGATAAGGGCTTTGTGAAAATATCTACCAGCTGTTCTTTGGTGTTCACATAGTCTAATTTAACTTCTTTGTCTACAACCTTCTCTCTTAAGAAATGGTACTTGATCTCTATGTGTTGTGTCTTTGTGTGCATGACAGGGTTCTTAGACATGTTGATAGTGCTAGTATTATCACAATGAATAACAATAGGATAATCAACCTAAATGCCAAAGTCTTTAACCATCTTCTTGATCCAAACCATAGTTGAACAATTC
>MU228540.1:1765403-1780814 GCA_018584345.1 Thuja plicata
TGAGGATTTTTTATTTAAATAAAAGAGGAGAAAATTCCTTTTAATTAAATAAAGGCTTAGGATAAAGTGATTTTATTATTTAATTAAAAGATATTTTTAATTAATTAAAAGAGAGCATGTTCTCTTAGTTAAATAAGATTTTTATTTTTATTTTTTTCTCTTTTAAATTAAATAAGGCTCAAACCTTAGGAAATTTGATCAAGAAAATTGATATAATTGATATTGTTGATATTTGAAAATATTGATTCAGGGATTTGATAAATTGAGAAATGGGGCCCAAAGTCTAGGCGACCATTTTAGGGTGCATACAATATTTAGCTCTACCAACTAGATATTTTGTCATTTCTGAACTCTCTGTAATGTTGGTCACCTTTGTAGTTAGTTATTGGTGACAACTAACAGTTCCATTGGCGAGACTCCAGTTAGCTTCGTGATCTCCATCTGCCGGACAACACTTTATTTTCTTCCGTCGGGTTATTCTTTGCTTTGCTCGTCGGGAAACACTATGACTCTTCTTGTGGGTAGTGTTGTGCATTTCCTTGTCAGGTAACACTATGACTTAGTTCTTTTTCTCTATCCATCGGGTGCACTCTGTCGGTGTTGTTTGTCACTTAGTGAATACTTGATTTGTATGCATTACTGATAGCATAGCCTTGCTTCCTATGATTCTCTGAAGTCTTTGGCATTGTTTGCATGACCACACAGATTATATTATGTTGACATTAATGACAATATAATACATTAACTGATTTAATGCCTTGCATTATCTTCAACTTAACATTGTCAAACATTCAATCAGTTACATGTCATCAATCTCTCCCTTTGGCATTGATGGCAACATACTATATTATCACACTATCACACTCTACTATTTATAATACAATATGAAATACAACAGTTGAGATTCGTCAAACTACCAATATTTTTGTTCTGTCAACCGATAAATGTTTGACTTTCGATAAGCTCTTATTTAGCTTAGATTTGATTCTTGCAACTCTCTATCTTCTGATGTGTTGAGTCTGCTTCTCTTGTCAATTTCTCTCCTTTGAATGTTCTTTCTCTTTTGATGTCTTTTCCAATTGTCACCAATTATCCCTTTGTATAAACTTTCATACAATTTCTCTCCCTTAGGATATAACCTCTCTCCCTATCGGAATAATGTGATAATGGATAATCTTTCTCTTTCTAGAAAGATGTGATAATATGGATAATTTCTCTCCCTTTGATAGCAATTCCAAACAAGTATTTTACTGATATCTGACATTAATGTCAAGCAATCTTTTGTCTCTATCCATAATATATTCCATGAATTTCCCTTCTCCATAAGTAATACAACAATATGCTCTTGGTGCTTGGTGCTGATATATACCTGTCTGTATATAGATGTAGCTTTGAAGATCATCTCTTTGCTTGCATCAACATTACTGATATTATGATTATATGTATGCTGATGTAGCCTTCAGTCATTTTACTGATTGGAAGACAAGGGTTTGACCCCTAGTATCTTTCTCAAGTACTCAAATACATCCTTGGGTAGTGGCTTGGTGAAGATATTGGCCAATTATTCCTTTGATTGCACATACTCAAGTATCACCTCTTTTTCCTGAACTTGTTCACTTAAATAATGATACTTGATTGCAATATGCTTTGTTTTAGCATGCATGAATGGATTTTTGGAAATGTTAATTGCACTTGTATTATCACAATAGATAATTACTGGTTCTAGGATCTTCATATGCATACCTTCTAGTAACTGTTTGATCCATGCAATATTTGAGCAATTTGCAGCAGCAACAACATACTCTGCTTTGTTAGAAACACTAAGAGGGGGGGGGTGAATCGGTGTTTGTGTATTAAATACTTTTCAGCAACTTAAACATAAATCAAACATATATAGAATGAAGCTTAACATAAGAACTCATAACACATGATATGATTACGGGAAAACCTTGATCAGAGGAAAACTCTGGTGGGAATTAGTACCCACAAATATTGTACTAAGTATAATGAACCTGTGAGAGTTCCTTTGCCCTGTTAGAATCAGTCTTTACAGTATGAGTACAATGACCTGGTTAAAGGTCTGACCCTGTTAGGAGTCTTTTACAAAACCTTGTTAAAGGTATATGGCTCACTGCCTAGGCTCACTTCCCAATAAGATGAAGGCTACAACCTTCTGAAAGATGATATGCACTATATCAAAATGAACTGTTGTGATGACACTGTTGTCTGATTAGTTCTGTGTATGCACGAATGCTCTTACTCTCTTAAAGAGCTATATCATATACTGACTTCATTACATTTTCCCTCTGTATCTTCCTCTTACATCATAATCAATGACTGTAACATTACTTTACATTACATACTTATATGTTCATATCCAAATAGGTGCGACCCAAAACAAAACACTAGTCGGCCCTAAAAAAAAATATACAACGCTTCCAAACAAGTCAGCTCAAGAGTGTTTACTACAATGATAATTACATCATTACAAACATATAACAAAAGGCTCTTAGCCATTACATTACAAAATAATTCACGCTAATCAAAATAGTAGTCGGCTTCTATGCTTTGTCTTCTGGACTGCTGGTCTACTAATCTACCTATAACTTTGTCATACTGTTATTCCATACTATGTGTGTCTAGATGTATCATTTACACATTTCATACAATTTATATCTAAACACGCATACACTGACTTGATCTCTCGCATGTGCGCTGATGTGCTAATCGCTGAGTATCTCTGTCTGCCCTGTTTTCATACTTAGTCATTTTGTCTTTCATGACAGAAACTAAACATGACTTTGTTGCCATGATGACAACACAAAAATGAGTCATGCGTCCTCAAGAAGTCAAATTTCCAACAATCTCCCCCTTTTTCATTTATGGCAACAAAGGAATGTGGCCAAGTTACTCAAAATGACTTAACACGAAATGTGACTTATATATCATAACATCTTATTGATATATACATATACTTTACCATTTATACACATTCTATATTACTCCCCCTTTGACATTAATGAAAAAGGTGTACAAAAACTAGTAAGTCTTCTGCATACTTACTCCATGTAAACTTCAGGGTATACAATTTGAAGAGATTGAATCTCTTTCTACCAAAATACTTTCATAGCATCAACTATCTAAAGATGCGTGCATAGGGCATATGTCAATTTCTCTATTTTTATAAAATCCATGCAAGGACCTTGATCATATGTCACCATGGTGTCATCAATCTGTTTAATATTCTCATTAAGGACTGCTAGAGATAGCGCGAGTGCATTTCTCAACTGGATTTGTTTTATTCTTATCTTGCTGATTTCCAATTTTGCCTTCTCAATTTTATCCAACTGTCCTTGATAGACATTATTGCATATGTTCATGTCTTGCATGGATGATTCAGCTGATTTTTTTATGCTATCCACCATTAACTTTGCCTCTTCTACCTTTTTGGTGTGCTCAAAGGTGAACTTCACTCTGTCCATGCAGTTTGCTATGATTCTCTTGCCTTTAGCTACCAACTCTTTTAGTATGGATTGCCCAATTTTTAAAGAGTTCAAGTCTAAGGTAAAGTTCTTTACAAAATCATTCAGTCTCTCCTTCTTGTATTCATCTTCTACAATTTTAGTAGCAGAGTCTACTAAGCTTATAAAGTGTGATTTGAAGTTTGAAAAAATGCTGTCCACATCTTCAACTGATTGGACTTTTGCTACTTTCTGATCAGCAGGCACTAAGTCATTCAATATGTTTACTATTTCCAAAAAGCGAGGATTTCTCATCACTTGTTTCTCTTTTTCCTTTTCCATAGCAAGAACGCTGATCTTAATTAGGTCTTCTTCTCCCAATGCATCCAAACTTGCTAAATCAGGAGTTAACCTTGACAACAATGAGGTAGATGGTTGAGTGGATGGTGAGAATATAGTATTATGACTTGTATCCATGCATTCAACCTTTACTGGTTTCTCTTTTATTGGTGTCTTGTCACCTTGAGTATCATCTTGAGTATCTTCATTTATGTCAATTTGATCATTGATGGGAACTTCATCTTGTTGTGCAGAGGTATCATCAGTGCACATTTCTTCAGTGCTTACAAATGCCTTATCAACTTTATCCATATCTTTTTCAGATGCAGTCATGAATATCTTGACATTGTCAACTACTATAGTGTCTTCTGAGTCTTTGTCTGTATCAGAAGTTATTTTCACTGTGGGCACTGAAACCTGTGGACCTGTCATAGGTGCAATATGAATCACTAGTTTTGTAACCTATTTGGGAGGAGCTGGAGTATCTTTTGCTGTAGGCGCCATTTGTGGATCCATGTGACTATCCATAAAAAATTGTGCAAATGCCTTTTCAGTCTTCTTACCTATCTTCTCATATTCTTTGTTCATAATCTGTAAGGTCCTTGTCTTAGTTCAAAGATGAGGCTTCACCAGATCTAATAATATGGCCTTCTCATCATGCGAGCATACAGGAAGAAGAATATCCAATGTTTATTGTCTTATCTTCATATCTTCCTCTATTGCATGTCTTTTCATGATCTCTAATAAGTTCCATAACTGATTCGGTATCACTGTCTTGAGTTCAAGAACTATCTTGTTAAACTTAATCATATGAGATATGATCATAGAATGTATCTCAGTCTTATCAATTTCTTGATATTTTTCATAGACTTTAGAAAGTGTATCTAATCTCCCTTCATTTACAATCATGTTCCTCAACACATTTAGACTAGGTCTAAATCCTACCTTAGGAGGAGCTTGAGAATTCTTTTCTTTGCTCCGAGTGTTCCTTGAGGATGGGTGATTTGTGGGCGCCTATTTTCTTCCTCTAGTCTTCTTTCTTGGTGTAGACAATGGAGATGACTCTAAGTCAATGGTGGTAGAGGGCGCAGAGGTGCTCTCTACTTTCTTCTTCTTCTGGATCTGTTCATCTTTCTCAAGTTCTTTTGTTATCTTGGCATCTCTGGCTTTGTCAAGATCTTCTTGAGTGACTCCATGAACTTTCAATATGTTAGATGTAATTCTGGATGCTTTCCTTTTATTATCAGCACTGTGTAAGATAGTATCCACTTCATTTGTCTTCTCTCTATAAGTGCCCAACCTAGGATCATTAGGATCTTTGGGCACTGACAATAGAACTTGTGCATATCCTTCTAACACATGTTCTTCTACTTCGTAACCAAGAGGATGAATCCATTTGGTTCTAGGTTCAACTGCCTCCATGCATGTGCAATCTGTTTCTACCATGAAACATATGGTATCATTGTATTTGTCAACTATCTTCTCAGATAGTATGAACCTATTCTGCATTTTGATACTGAATGTCTTTATTTCCATATCCATGGCATCCCTTGCACTACTCTCTAAATTATGTGCTCTCGAATGCAAGTGTGAGAAAGATCAAACACTTACTTTCTTTTATACAATCTATTGCATTTAATGTTTGCAACCGTACGCAAATTACTCAGAGATTTTGAAACTTAGATCCTGATGCATTTTAGATAGTGCGTGAATGCACATAGAAATATTATGTTCTTGTAACCATAATATCATAGGCGCATACTCAGAGGTGAGTATACCAACCGTGCAGGGGTCCTGAGTTAGAATAGCTCCCCCTAAGACCAAGAAGGTCTATTCAAGCAGAAGTAGATGGTGCATCCACTATGGATGCATCAACTACTATGTCAACATCATTGTCCTTCTTTACTTCAACCCAAATTTTGCTTGAATCTTCATTTTTTTGAACAAACTTAACTTCTCCTTTCTCTTCAAATAGTGATTTCTTAGGATCTTCTTGCTTTTGAGTTTTGGATCTACAAAACCTTAAGATGTGTCCAGCCTTTCCACATGTGTGACAAATGATAGGAGGTCTAATGCTTTTTTTCATCATGTTGCATTGCTTTGCTATGTTTCCATTGTAGTTACATATCTAACATGTAATGTTCTACAAATTTCTTTGAGGTTGATTTCTCTGATTGTTTTGATTCATTCTTCTTTGATTCTGTTGTGACTGATTTCTTTGATTTGTTCTGAAATGTATAGCTCTGTGACCAAATTTATTACAAGAGAAACAATAACCATTAAAGGGTCTTACCTCTTTGCAATCTCTTTCCAAAGGACCATGTTTGTTGCATGCATAACAAGTTCTGTTAACTTGCTTGATTTCCCTTTTTGGTAGATCTACTTTAATCTCTTCAACATTTTCAACTCTCCTTGCTTCTAAAGATGCTTCATGAAGTTTCTCTCTTTCTTGTAATGAATTGACTTAGGTTTGTGTTATAATGAATCCAAGACCAGTAGTGTCACCTTTTGGCTTTTGTGTATTGAGCTGAGATTGAAGTGAATCATAACTTGTGTGAAGTTTATCAATTTTATCCTTTGCTTCTGTTAATTCAGATTCCAACTTCCTTTTTATGTTTTCCAATTCCAAAACTTTCATGTTTGCTTTTAAAATTTCATCATCTAGTTGCTTGCTTTCTTTGATCTTTTCTTCAATAGCAATTTGGCAATCTGTGAGCTGTTCATCCATATTTTCAACTTTATCTTTCAGAGACATGTTCTCTTCATTGAGCTTTTGATCATTTTCCCTAAGTCACTTGTAGAACAATCTTTCAAATCTTTTCTTAGTTTCTTGATAAGCATTTGTGAGCCATCAACTTTCAGTGTAAGTTCTTCATTTTCTTTTTTAGATCTGTCAAGATCTTCAAGAGCTGCTTCAAATTATTTTTTCAAATGTTTTGCTTCTACTGAGTCCATGATCTCCTCAAGTGGTTAAACTTATTTTCTAAGGACTAGAGCTCTGATACCAATTGTTAGAAACACTGAGAGGGGGGGTGAATCAGTGTTTGTGTATTAAATACTTTTCAGCAACTTAAACATAAATAAAACATATATATAATGAAGCTTAACATAAGAACTCATAACACATGATATGATTATGGGGAAACCTTGATCAGAGGAAAACCCTGGTGGAAATTAGTACCCACAAATATTGTACTAAGTATAATGAACCTGTGAGACTTCCTTTGCCCTGTTAGAATCAGTCTTTACAATATGCGTACAATGACCTGGTTAAAGGTCTGACCCTATTAGGAGTCTTTTACAAAACCCTGTTAAAGGTATATGGCTCATTGCCTAGGCTCTCTACCTAATAAGATGAAGGCTACAACCTTCTGAAAGATGATATGCACTATATCAAAATGAACTATTGTGATGACACTGTTGTCTGATCAGTTTCATGTATGCGCGAATGCTCTTACTCTCTTAAAGAGGTATATCATATACTAACTTCATTATACTATCCCTCTGTATCTTCCTCTTACATCATAATTGATGATTGTAACATTACTTAACATTACTTTACATTTCAGTATGTATACTTATATGTTCATATCCGAATAGGCGCGACCCAAAACAAAACACTAGTCGGCCCTATAAAAAAATATACAATGCTTTTGAACAAGTCAGCTCAAGCGTGTTTACTACAATGATAACTACATCATTACAAACATATAAAAAAAGGCGCTTAGCCATTACATTACAAAATAATTTACGCTGATCAAAACAGTAGTCGGCTTCCATGCTCTGTCTTCTGGATTGCTGGTCTACTGATCTACCTGTAACTTTGTTGTACTGTTGTTCCATACTATGTGTGTCTGGATGTAAAATTTACACATGTCATACAACTTATATCTCAACAAGCACACACTGACTTGATCTCTCGCACATGCCTTGATGTGTTGATCGTTGAGTATCTTTGTCTTCCCTATTTTCATACTTAGTCATTTTGTCTTTCATGACAAAAACTAAACATGACTTTGTTGCCATGATGACAACACAAAAATGAGTCATGCATCCTCAGGACTCAGGAAGTCAACTTCCCAACATGCTTCTGCAGTAGATTGTGAGATGCATCCTTGTTTCTTGTTGATCCATGTGACAATTCTGTCACCCATGAAGAATGCTCCTCCAGTTGTGCTCTTCTGATCATCAATATTTCTAGCTCAATCAGCGTCGGTAAAGACCTAAAGTTCAAATTTTCCTTCTCTTCTGTACCATAAGACATATTCCTCGGTATTCTTCAGATATCTTAGAATTCTTTTCATAGCAGTCATATGTGATTCCCTGGGATTAGCAAAAAATTTAGCAACTATTCCTACTACATGTGCAATATCTGGTCTAGTATGTACCACATAGATGAGTTTGCCTATCCAATTGATGTGTACAAAGTTTGATTTACCTCTGATGTCTTGTCCTCCTTTGTCAACTTACATCTAGTAGCCATCAGTGCTCCAACTGGTTTGGATTCTTCCATCTTGAATATTTTTAGGACCTCTTTAATGTATTTTGAGTGAGTAATGAAAATACCTTCACATTGTTGCATGATCTGTAGACCAAGAAAGAACTTGATCTCTCCAAAAATAGACATCTCAAACTCTTTGCTCATCTCATTAGCAAATGATTTGCATAGCATATCATTGCCTCCAAATATGATGTAATCAACAAATATCTCAACAATCAAAGTGTTAGCATCAGTATCATCCTTCAAATAAAGATTACTATTTTTACTAGTCCTTACAATTCCAATACTTGTTAGATAGGAATGAAGTCTTTCATACTAGGCTCGGGGTGCTTGTTTTAATTCATACAAGTCTTTGTGAAGTCTACATACCATGTCCCTCTTGTCTAGATCAACAAACCCTTCTGGTTGTTCAATGTATACCTCTTCTTCAATTATTCCATTCAGGAATGTAGACTTGACATCCATTTGATATACCTTGAATCCTTTATATGCAGCATAAGCAAGTAATATTCTTAATCCTTCTAGCCTAGAAATGGGTGCAAAGGTCTCTCCGTAGTAAATTCCTTCTTCTTGTGCATACCCCTTGCATACTAGTCTTGCATTATTCCTTGTGACTTTTCCATTCTCATTCAGCTTATTCCTGAATATCCATTTTGTACCGATGACACTCTTGTCATCTGGTCTTGGCACAAGTGACCATGTTTTATTTTTCTCAATCTTCTCAATCTCATCATTCATAGCACTTATTCATTCTTCATTATCAAGTGCAGCATTGACAAACTTCTTGTTCTTGTACCATATTTCTTATCTCCTATGATCTGGATCTCTAGATGGTTCTTTCTTACATATCTTGCAAGTATAGGTACAAATCTTTGTCTATCAGCTTGATCATTGTTTTGTTCTTCATTCTATTCTTCATCACCTTGCACATTATCTTGATCATTGTCCTGACCGTCGGTATTTGCAGCCTGGTGCTCAGGTGCAATAATCTATTTCTCGGGAGTTATACATTGTTGGTAGGGTAGAGTGTCAGTTTTCTCATTGTAAGTGAACTTATTGTAGTCCTCTGGTTCTTTAGTGCTTTCCCGTTCTTTCTTCTCTACAAATTCATCTATCTTTACATTTGCACTTTCAATAATTTTGTTAGAGGCTTTGTTTAGACATTTATAAGCCTTGCTCTTGGTAGAATACCTTAGAAAAATTCCTTCATCACTGTTGGAGTCAAGTTTTCCATTTCTATCATCTTTTAAGATATAACATTGACTGTCAAAAATTTTGAAATAACTTACATTGGGTGTGTATCCATCCCATAGCTCATAAGGTGTCTTTTTGGTGTCTTTCTTCAATTGTACTCTGTTCAATGTGTAAACAAAACTATTGACAGCTTCCCTCTAGAATATTTGGGTGATGCCTTTCTCTATCATTAGTGTCCTTGCATAGTCAACTATGGATTTGTTCCTTCTTTTAGCAATTCTATTCTGTTGTGGTTTCCTTGGTGTAGAGACCTGCCTTTTGATTCCATGCTCATTACAAAAGTTAGTGAATTCATCTGATATAAATTCTCCTCCTCTATCTGATCTCAAACATTTTAGATCCTTACCACTTTGTTTCTCTATCATAGCCTTATACCATTTAAACATCTTGAATGCTTTAGATTTATCTTTTAGAAACATAACTGTCATCATTCTAGAGTAATCATCAACAAAGAGAATAAAACATTTATCTCCATAATAACTCTTTGTCCTCATAGGTCCACATAAATGAGTATGGAATAATTCTAGAATTGCATTAGATGTATGGGTTTTTCTTTTGAAACTAGACTTTGTCATTTTTCCTTTTTGACATTTCTTACACATGATATTGTCGGGATTGGTCATCGTCGGTAAGCCTCTGACATTTCTCTTTTTGCTAATCTTTATCATGTTGTCAAAGTTCACATGACACTGTCTTTTGCTCCATAACCATATGTTTTCATTTGTAGCAATCAAACAAGTGGAGTCAGTATCATTTAGATAGAATAATTTACCTTTTGTCTGCTCACTGGTACCAATTAGATTTCCAGATTTATTGAAGATCTTTGCCTTCTTATTTTCAAATACAACTTTGTGACCTAAATTATTCAACTGAGAAACACTCAATAGATTATAATTTAATCCATTTACCCGATAAGCATTCTCACACTTTATCTGGTTATTCAACATTATTGTTCCTCTACCTTCAACTAGACAAGGTGTGTCATTACCCATTCTTACTGAACCACCTTTATAGTATTCAAAAGTCTCAAACTTTTTCTTATAACCGGTCATATGGTGAGTGCAGCCACTCTCTATGATCCAAACATCATTTTTTCTATCATCTGAATCATCTTTTACAGCCAAAAACAACATCTCAATGTCTTCATCAGATTCGGTGTCAGTATCATCATCCTTGCATTTTGCTAAGTAACTGACCTTCTTTCCTTTGTCCTTATAGTCTCGGGTATCTCTTCTTTTTAATTGTCAGTAGCTTCTATAATCACCTCTGTCAGAATTCTTTTCATATGAACTGTCATTACTTCTGTCATCTTTTCTTCTATTAGTACATCTTGCAACAAAGTGTCCAATCTCTTTGCAATTAAAACAAACAAGTGGTAATTTACCTTTGTATTTACCTTTGCCTCTCTGCATTCTTCTGGCAATAAGTGCTTCAATTTTATCAAGATCATCCTCTTCATTTTTACTATCACTATATTTTCTCATAGTGTTTTTGTGACTTGATTTACTTATCCTCATAGAATTTTTGAATGCAGACTCTATGTTTGGTAAGACACTATTATCAAAGTTATTCATCTCAAACAAAATCAGTCTTTCAATTAAACTGTCTAGAGTAACATTGCTATTTTCCACTGCTCTCTTTTCTTGAATGGAAGATACTCTAATAGCATAAGTAGGCAGTAAAGTTCTTAGAATTATACTTACCATTGTATCTTCTTCTAGTACACCTCCAACTCCTCGAATAGCATTGACTACCTCTTTGATTCTTGTGTTGTACTGAGTGATGTTTTCACCTTCTTTCATTTTGAGATCATCAAACTTTCCTCTAAGGCTTTCTGCCTTGGCTCTCAAAATATTTTTGTCACCACTATGCACAAGCTTCAATTTGTCCCACATCTGCTTTGTAGCTTTGCATTCTTTGACATCTTCAAATTAATCATTAGAGAGTGAGGAAGCAAGCTCTATCATCATGCTGTTGTGTTCATGCTTCTCTCTCATTTTTTCAACTGTTGGTGCTCCTATGGGAAACACATATTCCATTTCTAGGAATTGAGTAACATCATTACCAATACCTGATAAGTGGAGTCTTATCTTTCTCTACCATGAAGCAAAATTATCTTTGTTCAACTTGGGCACATCTCATCTGTTCATCTTGTGATCTTTAGCTTACGTCTTGAAACCTTCCTTCTAAGCACACAAGCTCTGATACTAATTGTTAGTAATAACTGAGAGGGGGGGGTGAATCAGTGGCCTCAAAGATTTATCCTTCAAACTTTAACCACTAATCAATTAACCTCATATTATTATGTCCTTACAAGATGCATGCCATGAAATACTAATAATGATTAAATGTTTGTCAATTTTCTCTGTCAATCCTTATTCTTTCTTGATTACCGATAAGCAGTTTAACTATTTACCAAAACTCAGTAAATAAGAAGAGTATACTGATCAATCCATAATGAATTATGTAAGATACAAAACAGTAAAGAAATGAATCATACACACATAACACATGAATTTTTAACTTGGAAACCCTGTTAAGGGAAAAACCCACTGGGACCGGTACCCCAAATTTGCACTCTTCTGAAGTGAGCCCTGTTAAGAGCCAACCCTGTTAAAGGTTACAAATACACTGTTAGGTGTGACCTTGTTAGAGGATTTTATACATAGAGGCTGTCACTTAGTATCGAGCATTTAATGTTGTCATCCTTGAATCAACCTCTCTCTTAGACTATCAATAAGCATCGGGCATATCCAATGCTACTTTCATGAATCAACCTTTTTGGCACTCCTTGAGATGTACCTCAATATATAGAAGACTGTTAAGTCCTAGTCGGTTAAGAGAATTGATGCATCAATGGTTAAACTGAAACATTATGACCTATTCATATTGCATCTTTGAATTGTAGATTTTCAGATCTATTTAAGTACATTACCTCTCTGATCAATGTATCAATTCAATCCTTTGTGCTCCATACTTTCTTCTCTATGATGTTGTTCTCACTGTTCGTTAGTGTCTGCAGAATTACTTAGCTCTTCCTTCAGCTTGTTTGATCACCACTGCATGAAGTTGTTCTTCATCAGTTTCTCGTCAACATCCTCTTTCTATTCACTCCCCTTAGTCCCATTCATAAATGAATTAAGCTTGTCTCTTATATAGACATAATATTTATTGTTTCTTGATTCTTGATTCTTTGCATGAAAAACAATCTAGCCAATTAGACTTAAAGCATAACTCCTGATTTATCTTGTAGATATCTTCTTGCCAACTGTACAAATCAGCTTTAAATCAATCACTTATCTCTAGTCGAATAAAACAAGTAGACAACCAATTAAGTCTATATTTAGCTCTGCCCACTAGATATTTTGTCATTTCTGAACTCTCTGTGCCATCGGTCACCTTTGTAGTTAGTTTTCGGTGCCAACTGATAGTTTCGTTGGCAAGACTCCAGTTAGCTTCGTGATCCCCATCCATCGGGCAACACTGTATTTTTTTCCGTCAGGTAACTCTTTGCTTTTCTCGTCGGGCAACACTGTGACTCTGATCATCGCTAGTGCTATGCATTTTCTTTTCTGGTATCACTGTGACTTAGTTATTTTTCTCTGTCCGTCAGGTGCACTCCGTCGGTGTTGTTTGTCACTTAGTGAATACTTGATTTGTATGCATTAATGATAGCACAACCTTGGTTCCTATGATTCTCTGAAGTCTCTGGCATTGTTTACATGACCATACATATTATATTATGCTGACATTAATGACAATACAATACATTAACTGATTTAATGCCTTGCATTATCTTCAACTTAACATTGTCAAACATTCAATCAGTTACATGTCATCAATGCATACTCATTGTTTATGATTCTTGGTAGGTATATGAATTCCTTAATGAATAGGATAAAGAAATGAAAGACAGAAGTGGAAATAGGATGCTATCATATTAAAGACTTATGATTTCTAGATATTACCATACATGGTCATAGTTCTCCTTCATTTATTCCTTAGCAAATATCAAAGTATTTTATTGTACTGATTATGTCCATAATTTGATGATATGAATTTTTCTGTATAATCTCTGTAGAAATATGGAGTTGCATAGATTTTCATATTTGCGTGAGATTATGATTTTTACTTGTTTTACGGATATTTGCATGCATGACGATGGTCGCATGCTAATTTTTTTGTTCTTAAAAATAAATGATACACTTACACATGATTAATTGAATAAGAGATCAAGATATGTTTCTTTTTGAGCTCCTAGATATGAGGTGCTCTCTTAAAGAGTTCATACATGAATGTATTCGTGTGTTTCTCTATGATCTAGATAAAGTTATGTCTGGTTACCTGGTGGAACAATATGTTTGAGAACAAAGTGAAATATTGAATTGATTCTTGTTGGCCTAACGTTAAATGATGCTTCTGATGGCTTATTCTTGATGTGTTTGCAAGTGTGTGTCCACAAATTTGGTTGTAGTAGTTTCGGATACATTAATGATGCACTATGTAACTAAGTTACTCTTTTACTAGAAGAATAGATGTGTGAAGGTATTCTAGTGTTTACTCCATGTTGGAATAATTTCATGATAATGATTACTCCTCTATATAATTATGATCGAGAAGGGACTAAAAATGATTCTTGATGATAGTCGAGTAAGCGATGTTTCTTCTAATATCTTATTATGATGTATGAAAATGTGAGTCACATTATTTTTTTCATATTAGTAATTGGGTTTATCATTTAGACATAAATTCCATTGCTTCACTCAGTTTTACTTTGTTAGACAACCTCTAGCTGGGATGTGTATCTTTCATGTCAAGAAAGATTCCGGGGAAGTATAACTAATTCATGGTAGGGTGGAAATGCACTCCTACAATATTCTCGCGCTCTAACGTTTTGTGTTTAAAATAGGTATTTGGAGGTTCGGCCAGGAAGGTTTTCATGTTTAGCATATTTTGAGTTCTTTATAACCTCCCAGTTGTCTAGTGTAATGATATGTGAAAACTAACATTAGTCTCTTAAGCCTTGTTAATGTTGGACTTTGACGGTTTGGTCGAACTATCTTTTGGTGTGTTGATGTTTTGACAAGATGGACGAAAGTGTTAATGTAATGTATGTATTATGTCATTTATGATGTATTGGGGTGCATTGGATAGTTGGTTAACACTCTTCTTGTTTATAGACTTATGTGTTGCTTAATCTGTTCGACACTTTTGGTCGAACCTTGTATCATTTCTTTTAAATAAATAAAATTTATTTATATTTATTGTCATGTGCTTTCAACATTTGACTTAGTTGACTGACTCACTTGTCTTGTGGATATTGTCGGTGTGGCACAAGTTGTCGAGAGTTCAGTCTCTACATATGGTATCAGAGCTCTGGGTTCCAATCTAGGGACTTGAGTTCTCTATGCTTAGTTATGACCCTTAGTTGCACAATCTGTAAGTCAACTAATGCATAGTCTATGTACATAAGTGAGTCCTATGTGTTCATCATTGAGACTCCTAGTTATGGTTTCTCCTGACAAAAAGGAAAGGATGACTCTTGTGTTGAGTTATACAAGTGAAAACAATCACTTTGAGGACATTACCTCTTGTGTGTGTGTGTGTGTGCGAGGCTTCTTGGTTGTCCTTGCTTTCTCCCTAAGCTATAAATATGGAAATATTTTAGAAGTGCTTGAAAATGGTGTAATTTTGATTGGTATAATTGTGTTTGCTCAAATTGGAACTATGGTGTGAGTAATACACTTAAGGTTAAATATCTATTTCTCTGCATGTGTGAAGCAAGAAAGGCAATAAATCTCCATGATTTATTGGTGTAGTTAATTGATGATCAACTTTACACTAAGGATATGAATA
>MU228540.1:1780901-1804059 GCA_018584345.1 Thuja plicata
TATATATATATATATATATATATATATTGTGCAATGGTAAATTTTGCATGTGTGATGCAAGCGAAAGAAAATGAAATGACGAGATAGGTCATTTGAGTTAAATATTATGGAACTAGATTTTCATGAGGTTCTTGGGAAAAGATCCTAAGATGTCGTGTATAAAAGGAAACATGAAATTTTGCAAAAGTAATTGCATGTTGCAAAGATAATGAAAAAAAAGGAAATAGAGAGAATTGTCAATGTTATGTTGCATGAACTAATGGCATGTGTTGCTATATAGTGATGTAATCTTTGGTACATATGTTTTTCGAGTGTTTGGTCATGTTCTTAAGCGCACGTTGGACGCAAGGTGTCCTGTAGCTTCTACTTCCTCCTTGTGGCTAGTGTTAGTCACTTTGTATATGTGGTTTGGTTTTCAATTGGTTATGTTATTTTCAACCTTGATTAACCTGGAAGTAATGAAAGACTAGCTTGAAATTTTTAATTTTTTCTTGTTACTATCTAGCCACCAAATTTTATGTATTTATAAAATATGGTTTTTGTTCATATTTATTTCTATTGATTTTTCTCATCTTTGTGATTTTGAGTTGAAATTTTTGAACTTTGGATTTGAGATTTCTTATGATCTTGAGGTGGCGAGGATGTGTGTTTTATGTTGCTATCCTTGTGATGTGAAGTGATGTTCTCTATCATGTTCAATGTGGAACATAGATAGAATGTATAAGGGAGTAGATTGCGAAGAACATACCATTATTATTCTTGCAATCAAATTTTGCTTGAAATATATCTTATAAGTTAAGAAATGTTCAAAGTAAAGTAGCCTGCACATGGTTATGAATATTAAATATGCATTGCATGCATAAAATAATTAGTATTGATCAATATGCTTTGATGTGAATTTCGATACTACGAGGAGCACTGCATGGATATTCTTGAGATGAAGGATTCCATGAGAAGGGAACATTTTATGGCCCTAGTATGATATTACTAGCATGTGGATTATTATGCATGAGGCATTGCGTGAAATTATATTTGAGGTATTTGAACTTAAGTATTATTTTGATGCACTCGATGTTCGACAAGTAGGTCAACATCTCTTGATGAAAATGGACTAGAATTATTTTGTGTTAATACACTATTGGTGTTTTGATAGAAGGGTATGTGCACCAAGTTGTGGGTATGTGCACCAAGTTGTGCACCAAAAAAGTGGACACATCTTTGAAAAAAAATCAAATTTCATATAACCCAATCAGGTTATTGAAAATTTGAAATTGGTCTCGGCATGGTAACCAATCCTATAAAATATAATTAGAAAACAAAATCTATCGTAGAACCCGATCAGGTTTCTAAATTTCAAATAACCCGATCGGGTTTTGAAAATCAAAAAGTACTTCAAAACCCGATGGGATTTTGAAAAAGTAAAACTTATGCATTTTATTCTCCATAACCCGATTAGGTTTTGAAGAAACTAAAATAGGCTTTGCTCTGGAAGCCATAACTTCCATGTACGGAGTCCAATTGACTCCGTTCAAAAAGAGTAGGAAAGATCTTGAGACAATCTAACACATTATTAACCTATGATCATCTTTAGGCATCAAAATTTTTTCTACCATCCATTTAAATCAAGTAAGGTATAAAATAGGTACTCATTAATGTCCATGCATGCAAAGTATAGGAAAATCAGTATGCTCTCTCTCTCTCTCTCATATTGGGAGTGAGAGATAATATGAGAGAGAGAGAGAAGTAAAACTTATGCATTTTATTCTCCATAACCCGATCAGGTTTTGAAGAAACTAAAATAGGCTTTTCTCTGGAAGCCATAACTTCCGCATACAGAGTTCGATTAACTCTGTTAAAAAAGTATATGAAAGATCTTGAGACGATCTAACACATTATTAACCTATGATCATCTTTAGGCATCAACATTTTTTCTACCATCCATTTGAATCAAGTAAGGTATAAAATAGGTACTCATTATTATCCATACATGCAACATATAGAAAAATCAGTATGCTCTCTCTCTCTCTAGATAATATTATCTCCCACTCCCAAACTCTAACTCTCTCTCTCTCTCTCTCTCTCATATTTGGAGTGGGAGATAATATGAGAGAGAGAGAGAGCATACTGATTTTCCTATACGTTGCATGTATGGGCAATAATGAGTGCCTATTTTATACCTTACTTGATTCAAATGGATGGCAAAAAAAATATTGATGCATAAAGATGATCATAGGTTAATAATGTGTTAGATCGTCTCAATATATTTCCTACACTTTTTGAAAGGATTCAATCGGTCTCCATATGTGGAAGTTATGGCTTCCAGAGCAAAGCCTATTTTAGTTTCTTCAAAACCCGACCGGGTTATGGAGAATAAAATGCATAAGTTTTACTTCTTCAAAACCCGATCGGGTTTTGAAGTAATTTTTTCTTTTCATAACCCCATCGGGTTATTTGAAATTTAGAAATCTGATCGGGTTATGGCTTGGGAATAGCTTTGGAAAATGACCCAAAGGCTTGGAGGCTCATTTTCCCTCTATTTTTGTTCTTTTAGACATTTTTTCATCGTGTAAGATGAATTCTTGACTTTATCTTCATCAGGTTTGCAATTTGTCAACTGGGTATATTTATAATTTTCACCATAATCTCATACGTCTTCTTAGATTTCTAACCATATAATTTTTTCTATTTTTGTACAACCTTAGCATAGTAAACTTTAATTTTCTTTACCAGTGTCTTGATTGTCCTCACAGACATATGTCTACCATTTTTTTAATAAATTTTGATATACTTAATAAAATTAAAAATAAATTATATATTATTGTTCTACACTTGATTATATACACTTTAAAAAAAAATCATTTTCGATTATTTTGATGCAAGTTACGCCCAGCGCACGAACAGGTACCAAACTTT
This sequence comes from Thuja plicata, assembly GCA_018584345.1. Lineage (NCBI taxonomy): Eukaryota > Viridiplantae > Streptophyta > Pinopsida > Cupressales > Cupressaceae > Thuja > Thuja plicata. The sequence goes on from MU228540.1 coordinate 1,783,815, forward strand.
AAGGATGTGATCACTTCAAAAAATCACAAAAAAACAAATACTCATCAGAAAATTACAAAAAAAAAACACAACTTCTAGATCTCAATCTTACCTATCATCCTACCAAAGGGATTTAAAAATTACTAAATATAACTATATCTTTTGTACCTCGCACGAAATTAGCTATGTTATGTTTTTCCAAAAAAATCAGGAACATATTTTCGTGTGTGCAAGGTTTGACCCTCTTAATCTTATTGGTTTTTAAACAAAAATAGTGTTTTAGAAACTAGATTCAGAGTACTACAATTTTAATTTTTTACACATCTTCTTATTTGGAGTTCATGACCCTCAAATGCCTGTTCCAAGATTAGGTTTACCCGATTTCAAAAAAAATGTGTCCACTTATACCCCCTTTTTGGTCCACAACTTGGTGCACCCACCTAGAATGGTCAACACTCTTTTCTCTTATGTATTACGTTTCATTTGACCAACTGGGTCAAATTATGTGATTGCTTACATGATGTATGCAATTGTCCATGATGAAAGACATGATTCCTTTGACTAGTTGACTTGTTGTGTGATTTCAACACTTTTGTTTAATGCATTATTGCATGAAAAGAAAATATATGATATGCATGAGTTCCATCATTTTACTTACTAAGTATGAGAATTTGAAAGCTTACCTTCTAGTGACAGGTGCTGAATGTAGGCAAAACAGGGAAGGGTAGAAGTGATGTTTTATTTTTCACTCTACTTGCCAGTAGAAATCTGGTATTAAAATACTTTGGCCAAAGTTGTTTGCATATGCTTTCTTAAATATGTTGCCTATGTTTCATCTCCCTGCCAGATCCGTGATTATGTTCTACATTAGGCATATGTGCTTTGTAGTTAGTTTTGCGGCTGCACCAGATACCCCCTACCTTTTTGTATTTTTTATAGGCCGCAAGGTTGGGAATTTTGCGAGGAGGTATAATCCCAAAGAAGTGTAAGGCTTTATGGTTGGGCAGAAAAATGCCTGAACCACATTCCTGTCTCGAGATAGATGATGGATAATTGTACGAGGGCTTATGAGACAAGGATCTTTAGAGGGACATTTTTCCAAGGGCTTATGAGATAGGGATCTATAGAGGAACAATTTTCTGAGGGCTTATGAGACATGGATCTCTAGAGGGACATTTTGTCTGATGAAACTTATGTATCTTGTATCATGATTGATTTTAATGATCTTTATTCTGATGTACACTCGTTATGTATGACATACTTGATGTATTTGATTTTATGTAATGATGAATTATAATGATGTATTGAAATACTTATGCCTGGATTAAGCACAAACATATAGCTGAAAATACGGATGCTTATTTATGTTAAGATGTAACAGTTATTTGACTCACACTGTCTTAGAGATAAAAACATGTTTGTTATGATGTATTGAGTTAAAATTTCTATATTAAGTACTATTGTGACGAGATGGGCATGAGGGCTTAGGTCACATAAATGAAAAAATGGATCCACTAATCTTTACAGGTGATTTGCGAGCATGCATGGATGATTTACTCACTTAGTGAGCACCATATGTTAGATGGTACGTATGACTGGTTTATTTTAGTTACTTATGAGCAAGTCATGATCTAAAGCTATGCTGAGTTAAGAAATTGAAGTCTTTACACATGATTATGTTGTCTCTTGATATTGAAATTTGAAAATTTTCTTCCATGAAGTATTGAAATTGTGATTAAGCTAAAAATATTGTGAGTGTATACATATGAGTATGACAAGAAAATTGATATGGACCACCTAGGAAGGTGCTCAGTCATTGTGGTGTCATGGTGTGGTAAACTAAGCACAGGTATGTGTGTGCTTAGTTGCTACATGAGGTATGATGAAGATTTAACTCTACTTGTTAAAAGCATGAAATCAAGGAATATTTGGTTTGATTTGATTTATGATTTATCATGAGCTGATGTTTTGGTGTTGTTCCTATGAATGTAACAGATGGAACGACACATCACAAGAAAGGGGGAATATTGTCGGAGAGAGGTAGTCTAACCTTGTAAAACTGTAAGGTAGTGATTGAATTGACACACTTACCTAGAAATTATTCTTGAAATGATTATTGATACATGTGTGTGTGTGTGTGTGTTTCCTTTTAAATGTGCTTCCTTCAAATGTGTGTTGACACTATCCTTGAAAAATTTTATCTTTATGAAAGTGCATGTTGATTTATTAGAATGAATTTCAAATGAAAATTTGACTTCCTTAGGAAAATGTATTTGCATCTTGTTTATTTTATGCTAATCTAAATGTGGGTACATGCATTATTTCTAACATTTCGATAAGGGAAGATTAGTAGTCATTTTAAGTGTGAATTTCTGGATTTTTCTTGGTTATGATTGCAAATTTTGATCATTGCATCGGGATGATGCATTGTTTAAGGGGGGGAGGATGTCACAACCCATTTCTTATAGAAACCAAGATTTTAGTTGGAGCTCTAAGTCAAAACTTTAATTTTTATTTTTATTTTTAACCGGATCTTTTAAGACAAGGAAAAATTAACTAAATAAAAGTATAACTTCCCTGTAATTACTCCTGAATTTAGGGACTGGGCTTTAAAGGTGGAATAATCATCTTAAATAAATGTCACGTCAACTTCCACATCTCCTAGTTTTTCACTCCAATATAGGAGAACGAAGTGCATAAATTAACGGGAGAGCCGTTTTGAAAGGCATGCTTTGGAGGGGGATGGAGGGAGTTTTAACCTCTCTAGGTTTTGAAGAAAAATGAGGTTCACTGGACAGAATATTTCCAAGCCCGTGAATGTTTTGGAGTCTGAAAAAAAAAGGATCAAAGAAAGAGGGGGCTGAGAATAAAAATGACAATAATGTCTCTGGTAATGGTGTTACGCGACAAAAGGGGCAGAGGCAGTCGACAGAGGCAAGATGAAAGATGTGATATTTTGAACCCAAAAGGAAGAGAGGTACAACATAACCAGAGCAACGTCTGGATATGAATCTCAGAGGCATACACTTCCAGGTTCTTTTAATAGTTAATTTTGCATTATCAGTATTTTCGTTGGGCTATCTCAAAGTATAGGAAGAGAAAAAAGGGTTGTTTTCAATCAAGGAAAGAAATAGATTTTACTTAACTTTATGATGTTTTTTGTATTGTTTTGTTTCGAGAATTTTTTTATGATGAAGATTTGTGAAATAATTACATGCTTAGGAATGATAGACGTCCATTCTCATCATTCCCATTGAGTAAGCCTGCATTTACCAATCTGAGCTCAAGCGTTTAAATAGATGGCTTACAAACCATAGTTTTGCATCTCTTTTAAGAATTAAATAGTTTCCTTTCTCTAATATATGATTTTTGGCCTGAATCGATAGGAATTCAAAACTTCTAGTTAAGAGGGGCTAGTGTTTTATTTGTTGTGCCTTTTGAGGCAGTTAAAACTTTTCTTAATGGGACATTACACAGTCTCCAATGCAAGTATAGCCAAGTATAGTCGTTCCCTTTTATTTGTTATGATTTTTTTTTTAATTTTTGAGTCAATTAATGATTCGATTCGGGAAAATTTGGTAAAACCATAGCCTCGCCATTGTGAGACTTCACTAGGTTCGTTGCTAGAAAGAAACTTGATCTCTATCCACTAAGACTGACTGCATTTTTGTGATGTCCTAAGTTAGACGGATATTTGTCCAGACCAGTGAATTAGGTGGGAAATTGTTATATTTTAATGTGTTTTATAAGTATTTTGTCTTTTCAATCGTTTTGACTTAAATTGTGGCGTAGGCTTTCAAAATTGATAATATTGAAACTATTTTTGGCTGGCTCAAACTTGGAAACTATTTTCATCGTTTTGCCTGTGTAGAAGTCATTCTAGCAGATACATGAGTAAATGTTGTAGACTATAGTAGAAATGACATATGTTTATTTTATTTTCATTCAATTACCCGCTTTATCTAAACAACAAAGATGGAATTTCTTTTTAGAAACTAAGGTCTTATTTCTCCACAGATCTTATGTCACAACTATAGCTACTAAGACATGAAAAGTCAAACATGTTGATGTAATATTTGTGAGAGGAAGTTTGTTCTAAGTTTACGATTGTCAATGACATGAAATATATGCTTAGGGATTTAAATAAATGATCAAACACATACTCATTGTTTATGATTCTTGGTAGGTATATGAATTCCTTAATGAATAGGATAAAGAAATGAAAGAGGGAAGTGGAAATAGGATGCTATCATATTAAAGACTTGTGATTTCTAGATATTACCATACATGGTCATAGTTCTTCTTCCTTTATTCCTTAGCAAATATCAAAGTATTTTATTGTACTGATTACGTCCATAATTTGATGATATGAATTTTTCTGTAGAATCTCTGTAGAAATGTGGAGTTGCATAGATTATCATATTTGCGTGAGATTATGATTTTTACTTGTTTTACAGATATTTGCATGGATGAAGATGGTCGCATGTTTTTTTTTTTTTTAAAATCTTAAAAAGAAATGATACACTTCTACATGATTAATTGAATAAGAGGTCAAGATATATTTCTTTTTGAGTTCCTAGGTATGAGGTGCTCTTTTAAAGAATTCATGCATGAATGTATTCGTGTGTTTCTCTATGATCTAGATAAAGTTATGTTTGGTTACCTGGTGGAACAATATGTTTGAGAACAAAGTGAAATCTTGAAAGTATTCTTGTTGGCCTAACGTTAAATGATGCTTCTGATGGCTTATTCTTGATGTGTGTGTAAGTGTGTGTGTGTCCACAAATTTGGTTGTAGTAGTTTCAGATACATTAATGATGCACTATGTAACTAAGTTATTCTTTTACTTGAAGAATAGATGTGTGAAGGTATTTTCGTGTTTCCTCCATGTTGGAATAATTTCATGATAATGATTACTCCTCTATATAAGTATGATTGAGATGTGACTAAAAATGATTCTTGATGATAGTCGAGTAAGCGATGTTTCTTCTAATATCTTATTATGATGTATGCAAATGTGAGTCACATTATTTTTGTCATATTAGTAATTGGGTTTATCATTTAGACACAAATTCCATTGCTTCAGCCAGTTTTACTTTTTTAGACAACCTCTAGCTGGGCTGGGTATCTTTCGTGTCAGAAAAGATTCTGGGGAAGTATAACTACTTCATGGTAGGGTGGAAACACACTCCTACAATATTCTCGCGCTCCGATGTTTTGTGTTTAAAACAGGTGTTTGGAGCTTCAGCCAGGAAGGTTTTCATGTTTAGCATATTTTGAGTTCTTTGTAACCACCCATTTGTCTAGTGTAATGATATGTGAAAACTGATATTAGTCTCTTAAGCCTTGTTATTGTTGGACTTTGATGGTTTTGTTGAACTCTCTTTTGGTATGTTGATGTTTTGACAAGCTGGACGAAAGTGTTAATGTAATTGATGTATTATGTCGTTTATGATGTATTGGGGTGCATTTGACAGTCGGTCGACACTCTTCTTGTTTATAGACTCATGTGTTGCTTAATCTGTTCGACAGTTTTGGTCGAAGCTTGTATCATTTATTTTAAATAAATGAAATTTATTTATATTTGTCGTCATGTGCTTTTGACATTTGACTTAGTTGACCAACTCGCTTAGCTTGTGAATATTGTCAATGTGGCACAAGTTGTTGAGAGTTCAGTCTCTCTAGACCACTTTTTCACAAAAAAAACAAAAAGAAAGAAAGAAAAAAAGAAGGAAAGAAAGAAAAGAAAAGAAAAGAAAAGAATAAAGAAAAAGAATAAAGAAAAAAAAAAAAAAAGAGGGAAGTGTAGTGGAGAGTGACTCCATGTATGGAATGGAACATAAGCTCATTCCCAACTTCCATTCAATGAGGAGTCAAACACAATGACGCACTAAATTTGTGCTCAGTCCTTCCTTTCCTTTACCTCGATTTTGGCGGTGCTTATCAAAAATTTCAAGGACGAATTTACGCAAAGCATAAAGTTTTCACACATCCCCACCCAACTACCAAATTGAGTCACAACTTCGAGACAAAAGTCATGCACGGCAATGCGCACAGTAAGCGGTTTATCTTAATGTATTCAATTCGAACATGAAAAAGTTGTGTGGTGGGGGCGTCCATGTGAGGTACTCTAGCATTCATCAACACCGCGTTATCTCCACCAACTCTAAACTTCGTACAAACCTAACAATTTAATGTAACGACTTTACATCATATTCAGAAGATTGTACAAAAGTTTGCAGTTTTATCACCGCTGATGGCACGTTACGACTTGATGTTTGACAGTTGTTATTCACTTACGTTGGCACGCAAATACTTCTTTACATACTCTCTCTCTCCATTCTTCCCTACCAAGAAGTACTTACAACCCACTATACTACAATAGAAGATTAAGCTTTGTTCTCAACCTTAAATTTGTTAAAGATTATTGCTGGGGGCGTAATAGAATAGAACAGAATTGAGTTACTGGGTTATTCCGGGCCAATGTCAGTGAAGTTATTTTGTGGTATTATATTTGTGATTTATGGGATTCGAACCTGTGCCCTGTGGAACCAGCACGAGCTCTCTGTGGATTTTTATAAGGCGTCTTGCCCCGCGGTTGATACTATTGTATTCGACACTATGACCAGATTAGCCAAGCAGTCGAATGTCGTACCTCCTTCTACGCTAAGAATGTTCTTTCACGACTGTTTCATTGAGGTGTTGCACTGCTTCAAATGTTTATATTTATCAATTTTCCACATTCTATTAGGTTATTGTTAGTTGTTTTAGAGTTTTGATTGCGTTTAATTTTGTTATCAATAATGTGGACCACACTCAATCATAAGAAAGGTCAAATAAATTCGTTTGAGGAGACTTACGATTCTACATCTTCATTTTTTCCATCTGTTGAAGAACCTTACGATGGATCAGGATTAGGAATAGGAAATGTTGATGAAAAAAAAGTACACAATAGATAAAAACAATTTAATTATAGCAAATATTTACATAATTATACAGTAAAATTTAGAGTGAAAAGATTGTGTAATTTGGAAACCAATGTTTTTATTTGAATTTTCGTTTAATTTTTTGGTGGGTTTTGGACAGGGATGTGATGCTTCCATTATGATTAGTTCTACAGCAAGTATGAAAGCAGAAAGGGACCTTCCCGAGAATAATATAGCTCAGAATGCGTTTGAAGCCATTGTTGAGGTGAAGAAAGATGTGGACCGTGCGTGCCCTGGCGTTGTGTCTTGTGCTGATATCATTGCCTTGGCAGCAAGGGATGCTGTCAAACTTGTAAGGATTTCCACATTCAATTATGCTTATGTTTATTACAACCCTTCTTTATGCAATTTCAATGTTACAAATTTGAAATTTCCCCCTTTAGAACCCAGAGCACAGAGACCTTCCCTATTATCACACAGATATGGAGCAGTCTTAGGAGTAGTTTTGATAGATTAACATAATTTCTGATAATAGTTTCTAGATTATACTTTCTTACTTATGGAAATGAGATTAGCAGATAAGAAAATTGATCCAAGAGTTAAAAATCATAGTCATTGAAACAATCTTAAGTATTTAGAGAATTCCCAAAATATTGTATGCACTTTTTTATCGATATGAATGAAATCATCATATAAGAGAATTGGCCCTAAACATTGAAATATCATAGAATGTTATCTAAACAATCTTAGCGTTAGAGAATTGACACCAAAACATTGAGGCATTATAGAATGCCATTGAAATAATCAGAAAGAGAATTTATCCTAAAAGTTGAAGCATCATAGAATATTATTTAAATAATAATAAAGTAAGTTTACTTAGTTTAATGTTTAGATGATGCTGATTTCAAATCTTTTTCGACCAAAAAAAAATTTTTAATTCAGAAAAAAATTCAAACTATTTATATCATACAGAATACCATTTTAAAAATATATGATTTCTAAGAAAAAAGTATACACCGAGTGGACTGTCTGTATATCATGAACAACAACATTGAATTGTCTATAATTGTACGGTAAACGTGTCGGTATTGAGAAGGAAACATTAAATTCTAATTGTAGAAATACGTGACTATTGATTGTCATGAAAGGTCATCTCGGATATGTGTTTCAATGTACTTTACAGGATTTTATGAGCCCTCACCAACTTTTCCATAATCCTTAAATTTAATACCACCTACCCATAAACATGTCAATCACAATAACGATAAAGATAATTAATATGTTAGAAACCAATATATCTTTTTTCTTATTTCTTTACTGAAGGATAATCATTATACTTTAAAATATTTAAGTATAACCTATAAATTATTTTTTATTTTAAGTATAACCTATAAATTATTTTTTATTTCAGATTTCGTCTAGCACATAACAATCACATATTCCAAAATAATGTTAAATGTTAAATTTATGAATTGTAAAATATTTTTTAGAATTTAAAATCTTGTTTAATCAATATGATGTAAAGAAACCTTTTAATACATATTTAAAAAGAAAAGAATAATAAATTATAGAAAGCAACTTAAAATATCTAAAAGGAAAGATTTGTATATTCTAAAAAGGTTAATTTAGGTTTAGTTTTTTCTTTAAAAAAGTATCTAAAATATTTTTTGTCTAAAATATTTTTTGTTCAATTTTCTTTGGTGGAAAGAGAATGTAGAGGTTTTTAATGATTTCACATTTTTAATGATTTCTTAATTTCACATTCTTAAGAGTTTTCCTTAAAATTGATGAATTAAGAGTTTATGATTTTAAAAAATCTTTAAAAGGTTTTTAAATTGTAGGGATTGGGGCTCTAGATTGATTGGTAAAGAATGAGTTTGATATAATTCCTTGAAAAGTCACCAATTTTATAAATAAAACAAAATAATAATCTATAATAACAATAATGTGAGATTCTGACCGTACTACAATAACTTCATTACACTACTGGAAGCATAAACACATTGTTGCATTTAATACATCTAGAACTCCATTCCATCTCAAATTGAAAATCTCAGGTGGCTTTGAATAATCCGGTCTCATAATTTAGTCGATACGAACGAGGGCAGAAGAGACAAAGTCAATGTCAACTGCTGACTTGTCTGCCGCATTGAAGTTTTACTGTGATGGGAAATTGTGATATGATAAATGACCCCACACTCCATGTGCCTGCCTTAAATGACCAAAATTAAATTATTAACTGCACCAAATTCAGATTCTCGGTACTAGATGGATAATTGTAAGAGGTGGTCATAAATAGGAGTTACTGTGCGGAGTTGGAGTTATTGTGCGAGGAGCATATTCAAAAGTTGGGAGGGTTCATTGTCAATTTGTACACTCAAAGAACCGAGTTTGAGTTACTGAAGTTTGGCTTAATTTAGCTGGTACGATAGGCTATGTTTAGTCCGTAACAATTATCAATCTATCTAAAGTGTAGTTATGTTTGCATGCAGCTGGGAGGACCAAGGTGGGATGTGTTGAAAGGGAGATTAGATGGCTTCGTGTCTTCAGCTGTGAGAGCAATGGGAAAAGTACCCGTAGCCAGCGCCAATGCAACACAACTCATCCAAACATTTGCTGATCGAAAATTATCCGTCCTAGACATGGTTGTATTATCAGGTAAATGATTCTTCAAATATTTGTACAACTTCAAAAATCTATTTATTAGGAGGATATTCCATGCATATGATATGTTTTTTAATTAAAAGTTTTTAATTGTTTCCAAGGTTTTGATATCTTTGAGAAGTAGTTTAGACTTCTATATTTCGAATGGAATGTTTGGAATGCATCAATCTTTTATTAAGAGAAGAAGAATTGTATATGTTTTTTATTGATGTTTTAGATTCTATTTAGTAATCAATTATCAACATTATTTGTCATCTGGAATATTGATACAAAACATAGACAATTGATTCTCTTCAAAAATGTAATTTGAAATGTCAATATATTAGATTTAATATCAATCTTCATAATACTCAACTGTGAAAAACACGTATTAACTAGTATATTCTATGTGTTCTATTGAAATCCATGGTTACCCAATAAGGAAAACAAGTGAGATACGCTGATAGATTTCATTTGTATGTGTTGAAGGTGCTCACACAGTGGGTTTCTCGCACTGCGATCAGTTTACAAATCGGCTGTACAATTTCTCCCCTGGAATGAAATCAGATCCAAGCTTAAACTCCAGCTTTGCTTTAGAACTTGAGCGGGCGTGCCCAAAAGGGGGAGACCCAAACAGATTTCAGCCCTTCGATATCACCACTCCATTTGTATTTGACAACCAGTATTTCAAGAATTTAGAGAGCGGGAAGGGCTTGTTATTCTCTGATCAAGATCTTGATAACAACAACGTAAGTGCAGAGATAGTGAGAAAGTTGGCATCATCGCAGGACTTTTTCTTCTCCCAGTTTGTGGCATCCATGGTTAAACTTGGCAATGTGGGTGTCAAGACTAATTCCAACGTGGGCAATATTCGTTCTGATTGCACTGCTTTCAATTCTTAGTACTTTTTCAAAAAGATTTGCAGGCACTTGTCAGGGATTAGGCGTAATGGTTACACAACATGGTCACCTCTCCAAGATTCTAATTCTTGGCCATCAGTGTACATAAATTTTTACCTGATGTATTTATAAATTGTGTATACTCTTACGTTTTACTTTCACTTGTACCATTTCACTGTATTTCTGTTCATGATGCATACTTGTCAAGAATATTAGTACCTCAACTATTTTTCAACAGCACATGACTAGTACAAGGATCCTAAATTTGACGGTTTATCCTGTCTGTCAAAAAGGATTTTCATGATTGTGGTTGTTTATTCAGACTTGTCTATCAAATATCATGGTATACTTCTTGTTGCTATTATTCTTTGTCATCTTATCTTATTTTAGAAAAAAATATATAGATATATTTAAGAAGAATATGATGACATCTATTCAAAATTTAGGGTCAAGGATATGATGACATATTTAAGAAGAGTATGATAGACATATATGATTGTTATGATGACTTATTTAAGAAGAATATGATGACATATTTAAGAATATTTTGATTATATTTTACATTAAATTATCTAAAGACCATCAAATTCAGAGATATATTTCCCATTGAATATTTTAGAATGATTTTGCTATTATTATTCAAATGAAAACTTGTCTAATACTTCAATGCTATATTATTTATGGTGACAACTTTAACCACGTATGATTCCTTTGCGAATTATATATTTATTCATAATTTGAGATGCTTGATTTAACTATGCATGATTCTATAATACTTTGGGAATTAGTTTTTACTTATAATCTACGATACTTGACTTATCACCTTTTCATCTAAGATAGTTTTGGAGTTTTTTTAACGTAATAATCTTAAATTCTTGATTTAACACTATTTCATCCTTACAACAATGATTGACAAACATAACCCAGCTCAAGTTTACTATGCAAGGAACCTAATATGTTGATTTCATGCAATATGACCTTAATGCAACTCTTGCAAATTCTATAAGTTGTAACCACTAAATAATAAGAAAACATATAAGTACACAAGAGCAAGAGATATACATGAAAATTGCAGATGTCAAAACCATGGTTAGGACTAGTCTATTGCACAAGTCCATCCTCACAAAATAATGAATCACTTACAATGAGATAGGTACCAACCTACTTGAGACACCCTTGAGACACTAGTGCCTTGTTGTTAATTTGAGAACCAACCTACTAATTACATCAACTCCTCATGCCTAGATCTAAGAAACAACTACAATGACATCAACTCCTACCTAGATCTAAGCAACAACTAGTACCTACGACTTAAAAATCAACAGTAATAATGCAATATGGACCTTTAGATGTACTAAACAAACTTAGGACATTTCCTCTTAATAATGCAGTATGGACCTTTAGATGTACTAAAAAAACTTAGGACATTTCCTCTCACCTCATGTGTTTTGACCTTTAGATGTACTAAACAAACTTAGGACATTTCCTCTCACCTCCTATGATATTCTGATAATGACACATTTACATCAAGACGCTTCACACATCATTCTCTAATTTGCATGATATGAGATTGTATCCTAAAAAGTACTTATAGTTCTTTCAACACAACATACATACACACCACACATGGTTAGAACAGATCATATAGTCCCTTATAACACAACATCATTCTCTAATTTGAATGATATGAGATTGCATCCTAAAAAGTACTTATAGTTCTTTCAACACAACATACATACACACCACACATAGTTAGAACAGATCATATAGTCCCTTATATGGGTAATTGCACAAAGATGGGGGACCAAAAAGGGGTATAAGATGTCACTTTTTTCTGAAATCAGCAAACTTTGAACTTTAACAAGAAATTGAGGATAGTTAGACTCAAAATTTTAAAATGTGACAAGAACAAGAGTTGTTCTAATCTGAATCTAGTTTCTAAACTACCAATTTATTTTAGAAATGGTGGAGATTAAGGCACTCAAAAAGGGGAGCACAAAAAGTGGTCCTATTTTTTGTGAAAAACATAACATAGCGTCTGGTGTGCTCCCCCTAAAATGTTAACTTTTATTTTTTAAATTTTTTTAATCACTCCAGTGAGGAGTTATCTAACAGCACCTAGTTTATCCCAGATCTTTCTACTAATTGTTTGATGAAATTATGATTTTTTCAGAATTTTCAAACTAGACACATCCTAAAAATGTCAAATTTCTGTGTGTTCCCCCTGGAAATCATTGAAAACTAATCAAAAATCAAAAATTCTTTTTTTAAAAAAAGTGTGTAAAATGGAGTCTAGTTTATGAAAATATAACTTGTTTCAAAATTCAACGAACGAGCCAAAATCTAAGCCCAAAATAATACACATTGGTTTTTGACAAAAATCAGACATACATACTGTTGGCAAGTGATGAGTTTTGTATGATTTGAGACACTTATGAGCTGTCATTAATGACAACATATCTGGTATATTGATCGCTTGGAATGAAGTTATGTTTTGGACATACAGACTTCAAAATGACTAAGTACAAAAGCAGAAAAACAAAGTATGACAATATTGTTTTGGCTAGCGAAGATCGAGTACGATGAGCTATGACTTGCGAGCTTAGTGGAAGATACTATGGGGTATGTATGACCTCCACCTAAGATCAATTCAGTTTTGGAGTTGATTATAGTGAGTTAGAAAGATTTGCAGACAAGCGCAGACAACAGGACAACGTAATAGAGTAGTTGTATAGTAGCGATGATTTAAGGAGTATAGTGTGGACTCCTAACAAGATAAGTTGGATTATAATTTTGGATAATCTATACCTTGGTTATTTAAGAGTGTTGACTTTGTATTTTCTCTTTACATTATTAATTTTGTATTGAGAGCCAACTATGTGATATTGTTAAGAGAGTCAACTTGGTAATAAGAAAGATATGTATATGAAGACTTTTTTTAAAGAGATGTTGATGATGGAAGTTTGATGATAGAATGTATATGTGTATGTGCGAATAGAAGAGCAGATGATGACAGAGATTATTGGAAAAAATTGACTGGAACTATCTAAGCATTGAAGATACTTGTTTTTGTTCATTACTGAAGAACACTTTGTAACAAAATTTTGTTGTAAGAGTTGTAAGCTCATTTGGCCCCTAAAAGTGTTGGAATTATATTGGAATGATGTACTGATTCACCTTTCCCCTCTCATTACATCGTATTGTATACCTTTAACAGCCCGTTGTATTCCTCTAACAAGGAATTGTATTATGTAATATTCAGCTCCTAACATGGCTAGGTGTCCTTACAGGGACATTATACTTTAGCGCATGCTTGTGGGTACCATCCCCACCGGCGTTTTCCCTTGGCCAGGGTTTCCATGACAACAAATAATGGTGTTATAAGTTCTGTGTTATTTTCTTATGTTCTTTTCATTTCAGTATGCTTATGGTTTATTTGGAATTGGTTTAAGATTTATTTAAAGTGCTAAAATACTAATTCACCCCTCCTCTCAGTATTACTTAATCCTAACAATTGGTATTAGAGCTATTGGCCCTTGGAGAGAAAGTTTAACAACTTAAGGAAGATCATAATAGATTCAAAAAATTTACAAGAGAACTTTGAAGCAACACTTGAAGACCTTGATAAAGAAAAAGAAGAAAATGGTGACTTGAGATTCAAATTAAGGAGAGTTGATGGATTCATCAAGAAACTTAAGGATCAACTTGAACTCTCCAAAAATTGGAGATAGGATCTTATGGTTCAGATAAAAGAAGATTAAGACAATGATAATTCAGTTCAGATAAAGTAACTTAAACAAGAGAATGATGCCTTGAAGCTTGAAAATGAAATAATGGCTAAAGAGATTCAATAAGAAAAGAATGCTAGGATCAAGACTGTAGAAGCTTTGAAAGATTTTAATACTCTGATGGGACAAATGAAGATTGACCTTGACCATTACAAGAACAAGTATCTAGAATTGGAGAAATATAATCATATCATAAAAGGTGAACTTGTTGAGACAAAGAAACACATTGAGAAAATTCACATGAACAGTGACTTGATTGATGAACAGAGAGATAGACAGAAACCTAAAGGTGATATGACTGGTATTGGCTTCAATGAAGATGAATGTTCTAAGAATCAAGAAGAAAAATATGATGGAAAGATTGATGTAGAAAACCTATTCTTGAAGAACCTAAAGAATGGATCAGACCTTTCAGAGGTAGATGTTTTGGATGCAACAAGTTTGGACACATGAAGAGAGATTACAGAGGTAATACCCCTTTCAGAACTTTTTCTCGTTATTGTTTTAATTACAATGCATATGGGCACAAAAGGACAAAACACAGGAAACTTGATCAAACTATATACAGACAAGACAACAATAGATGAGAATCAACAGCTAAGATCACATGTTACAAATGTAAAAACCTTGGACACATTTCAAGGAATTATAAATTGCAAGTTAATCAGCACAGTAAACCTCCTATATGCTACAAATGTCACAATCTAGGTCATATAGAAGAGTTTTGTAGGTATATTGGAGTAAATAACAAAAGAGCACCAACTCCTATGGATACAAAGAGGAATGACAATAATTTTGGTAAGAGTATGGCAGGATACAAGAGTGATTTTGACAATTGTTTTAGGAAAGTAGAAGATAACAACAGTGGTAAAATATGGAGAGTCAAAGAGTCTAATGATTTATTGGTTCAGGAAGAGATAGTGGATGCTATTGGATCTTTGCATGATGCCAGCAAAGAAGAATCGACCTAATTGGTTGAGCATGGCCTTAGGGGGAGAATTGGATGAGCACAATAGAATATATCCAACCTCTAAATACGTGGATTGAGCTCTAGCGAGACTAGGTATGATATTGGTCGACATCATGAAACTTATATCTAAGAGCACAACATTGGGTGATGCATATATTATGATCGCGAGATTTATGACTGACTGTACAACATTGGGGAATGTGAGTTTTTAACACTTAACGATGTATAAAGCACCTAATGGTTATCTATTTCCTTACCATTTGATGATCAGAGACCTAAGGAGACCAGAGAGAAGAGAGATTTAGACTATCTAGCAATTAATTTGCATAATGGATCGAAGTGAATACTCAGAATTCAACGTGTAAAAGGTATTTACATCTACAGAAGCTATGGATGCACCTTTGATATATGATGTTGTAGATAGACCCAGATACAAGTTTAAGAAACATCCTTTGAAGTCGTGTGAAGACAAACCCGAAGGAGAATTTTCCTAGACATCGTATGACATTTTGCAACATTAGAAGATATTAGGGCACACATACATTGCAAGTATGATATACTAGGTGTTGATGAAATTTCTACTGAAATGGAGTATACGATTGATATTGGTAAAATGAGGGATGAATTTAAACACATTGACAACTTGAGCGTCATGAAGATATTGGATTTCTACAAATTCAACGAAGAGAAATGGTTTAAAATATTTCTCAGCAGAGTTCATGATCAGTTCATCTAGATAGGAGAGCAACCTATAAAGATATGTATTCAATTGATTTATGAGATTATTGGATTGGATAACACTAGTACAATCCCTGTGGCTGAGAAGAACATTAAGAAACAAGTAGAAACCCTAACACATTCTAAATGGAACAGGAGAGCCATGATAGTTAATGATATATTCTTATAGGATGTTAGATTGATTGCGATGATTGGTTACAAATTCTACTACAGCAGTAGACCTAACTCTATATCTGCAGGTGTTATCATGATGGCCTACAACATGGTGAAATAAAATACTACTTATAATCTATGCGAGGTTCCAGCACAACAGTTTTTGGAGAATGTCAAACTAATCAAGAAGGACAAGTCCAAAACCTTTTGATTTGGCTCACTCTTAATGAATATGTATATCCACATTGAGCACAAGTTTCCTAGTATGCACCCAAGTGGTTGGAGAAAAGGGATACCTATTGGTATTCAAATTTCTGAGAGCTACCAAAGAAAGAATAGCACATGGGTTGATGGATAACTATTTGGGATGATCAAGATTCTTCAGAGGCAAATAAAGGAAAGAATCAGAATTCCTGAAGAACTAGTTGAAAAGTATAAGGACACAATTTGTTTTATGGTTGAGATAGACTGTGTATGTTTTGAGGAAGTTATACCTAGGATAAAATGGTGTTACCCTATGGGCTATGAAGTTAGTTCTGAGGCCCTAATTATGCAGATTGAGAATGTGTTGGCATTTGAGATTGATTCATCTGAGGAGAGATGGGTCACCTATGATGAAAAGTCACCAAAATTCAGAGAAGAGCAGACTAGAGGCATTAGGAAGAATAGAGTTGAAAACATTTTTGATGAATGTGGAACAAAGGTAGGTTTGACTAAAGAAGAATTGAGAGAAGTGAAGAAGAAGATAGCAAAGTGATCTTCTGGATTGGCAAGTAATATTTCTACTGCAGCCCTTCCACCTCCTAAAGTTGTGATGGTAACTAGTCCACCTTCTAATATTATTGATGTTACCACCCCTTCACCACCACTGAAGACATCACAAGAAGAAGTAGTTAAGATTGTACCTTAGAGAAGCACTAGATCTACCAAACTAGATTCACCTTCTAAAGAACAGAGGACTAAAGTAGAAGATAAGAAAATAGAAAAAGAGACCACTAATGATAGACAAGTATGGAATCCAGACTTAAAAATGATTGAAAAGAGAGCTATTGAGAAAGGTAAGCTTTTTTCTATGAACAAGTACTATGACAAGTATGAGGAATAAGATAAGCTTAAGATTGAAGATATTGTAGTAAATTACTTGTTTTAAAAAGAACCTACTAGAATTAGAAGGAAGTGTACCTGAAGAGCTCTATGGTAGACTGGAAGTAAGGAAAAAGCTTGGACAAATTGAGGATGATGCTATTAGAAATCAAGCTATTGATGATATGCTACCAGTAGTTTCTCTAAAAGAAAGAGAAAGAATACTTAATGCATTGAAACCACTATTGAGGACTAAGGCTAGATTAGTAAAGATCATGGCAAGAAAGTATGAAGAAGTCGTAGAGGAGACTCAAAAAGCATTAGATCAGATATTAATGACTGATATTCTTGAGAAGATTCCACTTTATAAAACAACTACACCTACAACTATAGGAATTGGTGAATGTTCTAATATAGATGAAGTGAATGTTGGGATGAGCGAAGATACAATGCAACCAAATTTCTATGTTTATGGTGTGCATGTGACCCTTGACACTTCGCTTGATGAGAAGGACCTGTTGGTTCTCAAATCAACAGATTGGATTTCCTATGGATTTTTTCGATCCAATGATTGGAAACCCAAGTGATTTGCCAACTCACAAGGTTTTAAAAAAATCAAGTTTCAACCTTATGCAATTTTGGCTCTACCGAACCAAGGCTGGTAGGGCTATACCCTAGACTTATTTCCCAAATCTTAAGGTCTTTTTAGAGCAGATAATATGTGTTCCAAACTTATTTCTCTCAAAGTATGGAAAAATTACCACTGAGATCCTTAAACTAAGAGGAATGTACTATCAAGTGTTAGATGTAATGTTGTAAATATTGAAGGAATGTTGATGGATACAAGATATAAATTGAATAGAGCATATGGATATAATATAGATCAAAACTACAAACAATGGACTAATGACCATAATCCAATAATCAAGAAAGACCTGTGCCTTAATCAGCCGTGGGAAATAGAGTCAATATCATTCCAATCTTATGTTCAACCTTAGAGACAATTTTATAAGAAAACTTATCACTTCAAAGGTGTTATGAAATGTACATGCAACCTTGAACAAGTTCAGAGATATTTCAAAAGGATATTACTTCTCAAATGACATACCAATTAACTGAGGCCTTAATCAATAGAATTTAACCATGCAAAATGAGAAAACCAACTGATAATAAAGACTATAAACCAGATTAGGAAGCATATACATCAAACTATCACTTTGAAGAAGTTCTATTGATTTATCTGAGGGACTAATTGTAAAATGATAATGAAATAATTGCACATGTGAAAGAAAAAGGACTTATCTTTATTGATTTTAGAAAAATGATACAAGTAGATCCATGTTACAGTTGTTGATCCAAAACTATCCAAATATGTAAAATTGCATTATATTGCATTGTCTTTTCTTTACATTTTACTTTATGTATATATATGTGTTTGAGTGGCTTTCACACCTCTTTAGGATGAAAAGACACAACCCTTATTACAAAGTATCTTGAAAAAACAATAAACTAACTAAAAAATAACTACCTAACTTTTGGATTTGGCTTTGGTTGAAAATATGAAACACCTCGTGAAAAGCTAATATTTCTTTTGGAGATAGAAAATTTGATTTCCCAAACTGGGTCATTTTTAAATTTGTAACCTTCGACCATCTTTGTCCTTTGTTGATATCATGTTTGTAGCAGATCTAAATTCCAACAGTCTCTAAAGGCTTCGATTAGTTAGTTCTATTTATTTGTGTCATAAAGCTTCCTTCCTTTGATTTTTTTTAGTATGTAGAAGCATGCTTCTTGATAATGGATTGGGACGTTTAAATTATCAAAATTTAGGGTACCAACAGTGGCTCTTTCTGGGGACGTATGTTCCCTGTGAGCATAGCGAGATTCCAGCTATCTCTGGAGAAGCAAACCAAGTATCCACACTTAATATGATGCAAAGTGATTTGGTTCTCATCTTTAAGATTTATCTTTATACCAATAGGCTCATGAAGAACTTTCATAGGAACATTCAATTGGGTGGCCCAAGGCCCCCCCAAAAAATGAACATTGCTTCTTTCCTCTATCAAACACATAATTTTGATCATGTAATACTTTGGATCTCCCGAATATGATGCCACCACTCTCATGGACAAAATTCATTTCTTTATTAACACGCTTTGACTTTTTTTTACCTTTAGAAAAGTTATCAAGTGCACTATAGTCCTTGCTAAATAGAATATCCCGATGCATTTGATCAACCCTACAAGTAACTAGATTAATCTCTTCTTCTGGGATTCCTTTATGTACACAATCTTCCCTATACTCACGATGTTGTTTCTTTTCACAAAAATGATTTGGAGATAACTCACATTCAGGAACTTCCTTATTATCAAGAATTTGATCATATAGGATACTCAGATAATTTTCAGAACTAATCTTCAACACATTCTCCTCATTATGTATGTTTGATTCCATCTCATCTTCACATGTTTGATACAACTTCTGCTCATAGGATTAAATAATGCATGTCTCACTTTTTGAATACACTTCCCCATACATATTTTGAGTTTCATCATCTTCAAAATGATCACTAGGCTCACTGTCTTTATCATGATATTGATGGACTTGATTGCATATAAAATATTCTTCAAATAATGGATTCAAGGATATAGAGAACTCAGGCATATCTCCACAAGAGCTTTCATCTAAAACTTCTTCGTGTTCATATATTGTATGTTGTTCTATTTCATCTCCGTTATTTAATTCTTGAAACTTATCATCTTCTTGATCTAGTACCCCCTGAGTATGTACTGATCCATCAACTTGCTTATCATGGTGCATTGAGAAAAAAAATCGACCACTCTTCTCAACATGTTTTTGATATTCCATGTCTAGTAAATATGAGATTTCTTTTATACTAAGAAGATCTTCTTTCTTATCATCATGGTCATTGATACCTATTTCCATGCAAATCTCACTACGTACAGATTCTACTTCAATCTAATCCAAATTTTCTTCCTCTATGTCATCATTCTTTTCTTCCCTCAATACTTCACATATTTTCTCAAGAAAAGCTAGTAGTTGAGA